>JBBBDQ010029091.1:0-74970 GCA_037127315.1 Ascarosepion bandense
ATGTAGCAGCAATATTCTAAGAATAGAAAAAGATAAATTTATAAATATGTCAGATAGATTTTACAGGGCACCCATAGCTCAGAAGTAGAATAGCCGACTGAAATCAATTCGGTCTGGTTTCAGTCCTGGATAAAAGCAATCGGTTGTCTTAACCATACTGATGAGCTGTGATACAGCGAAACAGAGCTGTCTGCGGATGACTATATATATATATATATATATATATATATATATATATATATATATAAGGAGTACACAACACTTTATTTTAATGCAGAGGATAATAATATTTATAAAGATACAAGACAAAAATAACTGTCAAGTACAACACAGTGAACAAAGTTTTTTAGCAACTGAGTTAACTCTATAATATCAATAACTGATATATACTTAAGTTTATTAAGATTAATCCATGGAGTATGAAGTAACAAGAAGGCAGAACTGTTTTTACCTTTTAAATACATGTATAAGTGGGAGATCTGTCATAAACAGAGCCTTGCGTCATATTTCGTCCGAGTAAGCGTTTATTCAAATTATAATCCCTGTGCGAACATTTTTATTATTCAGATTATTTAGTAAATCTAATTATCTGGCCCTATAAATTCATCTCCTATACACGATGAAAACAAAAGCTTGCTCATTTGTTTGGAATGAGTCAAGAGCAGATGGCATTAATACTTTCGTATTTAGGTTTGTCCTTCAACATATTTAAAATCTCAGCATTCATTCGTATGAATCACTTGGTGGATCTCTAGATCTTGTTTACGATGATTGACTACGCAATCCACGACCCGAATAAAAACAAAATCTAAAATTATCAACTACTCTTTCACATTCAAATCGGGGGTTTTAGCATCTCGTAAACAGTCGCAAATTATATCAATCAAATTAAATCTGTTTTCCATCAAGATTCACAAATCGATTGACAGCATTTAGACTCCGATCAATAACGCTTGGTTCGATTGAACTAAGTTTAATATCTTATCAAGTCTTAAGGTTTTGTTATTGTCCCATTATTGGACAATTAATTGAATCGTTATACCTTCTCTTTCCAAATTTTTGTTTCATTCATCGTTCAGCGAGACACCGTAATGGCGTCAAGCCACAAGGCATCAAGTTCTTTGGACAATGCTATGCACAATCCACTCTTAGAAATTGAATTTAGGGCTTATTAATTGATTTAAACGCTTGAGATTTCTGTCTTATCAAAACAAACATGTCTTGCGACTTAAAATTGTTCATGTTTATTTCTTGTGTTGCATAACCATTTCGATGATCATCTGAGCTCATATTACGAGTAGTTGAAGAATCACACATGTATTTTCTCATTGAACCGCAAGACTAATCGATATTTGATCGAGTGTTATTTGATTTTGTTTATCTAAAATGTCATAAACTTTTGGAAGGAAGTTCTGTCCTGGTTGATAGAAACTTAATATATAGAGCTATGAAACATACTTGTATAATGAAGGGGAGGGGTGACAACAGTGGCGTAAAATGAGCTGAATTGAATAAAAATAAGATGAACGTTAATTTGATGACTTTCCCTTAGAAATATTATAAAGAAATACACAACTCCAGTTGACCAGATTAAGAAAATTAAATTAATTATCTATCATAAAACATTTAAAGCAGTTAATCTTATCGTCAAAAAAATTAACTACAAGATCGAAATGACATAAAACCAATATTATTTATGAATTCACACGTCCTTGAAGGAATTGTTTCTCATCAAATGAAATTTATGAATAATTATATTAGTCATACAACGACATACATATCAAGAAAACTCGCGTTACATCACTCTGATCACAGCTCACCAAACACCATCAGCAACATGATTGTTTCAGGCGGAAAAAACCTCCTGGCCCTACACAAAGAACCGACTTTCTTAGCAGCGGACTTAGCTATGGATTCTATATTGCACTTGAGGTCTGTTGTGAGAGTTTTGCTTTCAGGGAGACTAGCCTGATCCATGCTAATGGGGGGTAGGGTACTATCTGAGAATAATGGTAATAGAATATAGAAAGCGTTGAACTGAAACCCAAACTCGAATTTTATTAGGAATATTTAGTGAGAAACAAAATCTGGAGAATTGAACTGATATGCAACATACATCTTTATATTTTCCTCACAGATAAAGATGTGAGGCATCAGAAATATGGTTGCACTGAATGATGCTGAGAATTTCATGTACGGAATATGTGAGCATCCTAGAACTTTAACAAAAATGGTAACGAACTTGTGCGTAAAGAGCCACAGTATTCCAAGTAAGAAAGTCACAATTTAAAATCTTTACTTGTGATACGTTTACTACAACTCCGTACTTCGTCAGTTAATATCTACCAGTGCAACTGTAGCAATCTTCATCCGAAACGTGGACCATATGTGTGCGTTGTCTGATAGACTTGCATTTTTTATGTCTGATATGGTTGTTTATATATCTGTGATATAGCTCTTTCTCACGCGTGCAACTCAGGTTCAGCTGTTCCAACCACGGGAATTTCTACTCAGTGGCCAGAAGATCATCTTTACCATCCTAAACACTTTTGGTTTCTCTGAAAGCTACAGAGTGCA
The DNA here is from genome assembly GCA_037127315.1 of Ascarosepion bandense. Lineage (NCBI taxonomy): Eukaryota > Metazoa > Mollusca > Cephalopoda > Sepiida > Sepiidae > Ascarosepion > Ascarosepion bandense. Next base: position 2,578 of record JBBBDQ010029091.1, read on the forward strand.
AAGTTTATTTTGGCATGATCTTGGGTGAAACGCATTATGCGGAGTTTGTATTAGTAACTAAAGCGTTCCAAAAATCATTAACACCACTTCACATTTGATATCTTGAGCCTGATTCCTAAATATTAATGAAACATCCTCGCAACGACAAATAAAATAGTTATAAAACCAACGCTTAAATCTAAGGTTAATATTACTCTTACTGATGATGATTATGATGTCGCAGTAGATTTCAATATAGTTAAGAATGTCATGAAATACAGGAATCTTTCGTGAATAATTAACGAAAAATAGGGTAGTTCCGTTCTGGAAATAACTATACTTGCGTGATTGTTCATCCTAATTTATTCACGCAATGAGCGCAACATTCGATTTTTCTCTCCGTCCGTAGCATTTAATAAACGACCGGTTTCAATTACTAGTGTGATCTTAACGCTATAAAATAACGTCTTTTTTATTGAATTGCTCAGTATTTTCTAATATTCTGTTCTTTTTTATGTATCAATTACGAAAATTTCATACGACACAACTATTCCTCGCTTAACCACAAGGTTTCGTTCCAACGACCTGGCCGATAAAGGAGGTGATAGCTAAATGAGAAGTTGTTTGTTTGTGTGTTTGTTTGGCGATATATCAATTCCTTATGGGTCATTTAATCCCGAAATTTAATTTTCTTAGCAGCATTAGTAGTTTTTTTTAATGTTTTGCTGGCATTTTTTCCAAAAATGCATTGCTGTTAATTTTTATACTTTTATTTTCTGATAAAAATTTTTGCTAGATTAAAAAAAAAACGCATTGCAGGTAATTTTTCTTTCTTTTTTTTTTCTTTATAAAAATGTATTGCTGATATTATATAAATGCACAGCCGTTATTTTTTTTCCTCCAAAAACTATTCCCGGTAAGTTTTTACTATGAAAATGTATTGCTGGTATTTTTCTATAAAAGTATTTATAATTTCATAATATTTTGACTCAAACTTGGGGGCTTAATTATTTTTTCTGCTATAGTGCCCTATCTATAGGAATAGACTTCTATAAATACTTTCACGGCTTTTGCTCCGATGAACTTAGATCACTCGTGCCTCCTAAATACGAATTTGAACGAGATACTAGATTAGCAACTAGATCCCACCCTTTTACAGTGAAACCGATAAAATGCAGCCGTAACTTCTACTCCAACAGTTTCTTTCCTCACACTTCCCGATTGTGGAATGCTCTTCCACACGATTGCTTCCCCGACGGCTACAATCTCCAGGAGTTTAAATGTAAGGTCAATAGACACCTCCTAACACACTAACCTGCTCCCATTCTATCAAACACTCTTCCCATCTGCCCAACCCTCATCCTCGCTATCCTTTCTCATCTGTCACCTTCCTCCTGACATTCCCTATGTCTAACCACTCCTTCTCTTTACCTTCCCCTATGTAGCCCTATACGCAATAGTGGCAGTGGAATGCCTTACTTAGGGTGAGATGATTAAAAAAAAAAAGACTTTTCTTCGTCAATAACTATTTACCTGCATGACTTCAAGGGATGCAGCTGTGACGCAGCCAAGAGGCAGTCTAGAGGCAGTCAAGTCGCAGCGTAACTATATCGTTCGGACTTAAATTTCTATTTTGCTGACTACTAACACTCCTACTTGTATATATGTTCTTGTTATTCTAATAAACTGTTTGAACCTACCTTCCTGTTTCTGTGTTTTACTTTTTCATAGTTGGAACCCTAACAGGTGCTACCACGACGGTTCAGGGTGGACATGGGAATAACAGTAATTAAGAGATGGTTCAACGCTCCTTAAAACCTCTCGATCAGAAGTCATGCTGCCAGATGTATTTTATCGTCAAACCCAGGACGTTAAATGAAAAATTGCTCTATTGCTGAAGTACAGGTATACAACTAGTCTAATATAATTTCGTCAATCAGTTTCAGATAGATTTAAAGCCACTTTTGCATCGTTTGTATGATTTCTAATTTATTTGTAAATGTTTATACAAGACGTTAGTGTACTGAACAGTAAACGTAATAGACTAATTGGAAAATCAGTTCAAGATTCTCAACATTACCTTATTTGGGATCTTTAAATCTAATACTTTTTATATAATTTTTACTTTGAAGAATGAAATGATGACAATGTACAAAATTGACGAGTTTGATTGTTATTTTTATACTTTAATTTTCTTCATCTTTTTTCTATGTGTCGTGTCCTTTCATGTCGTAGGCGATCATGGCCTTCCTTCTTTTCCTATACTTTGTAGCTCTTATCACCCCTTCTCCTGTTAACCCGTTTAATCCCTGCTTTGCCAGCCTTCTGCTCAAGTCCATGAAGTATGTCACACATTACATTTCCTTGTCTTTCCTTCCCTCTCATCGTTATGTGAGCATCAGATTCTCCAAGTACTCCCTACTACATATTCCAGAAACGTCAGTTCTCTTTTCGCGTTCATCCTCTCCAGAATCTCGTCGTTGTTCACATGTTATGTCCATTTTATCCTCAGCATCCTTCTATAGAACCATATGTTGGTTGCTTCAAGTCTTTTCTTAGCTTGTTGTAATCACGGGGAATCGTTAAACAACTAAGTCAGTAAGTGAGCTTTTGTGCAATATCATATTTTTAATTAATACTGATCTATACACCTAATTTAGCATCTTATTGTCTTATAACATTGTTAACTAGTGTAAAAACATTTACATTGATATTCACCCATTACAATGACGAAGTGCCACTCAAGATTTTACATTGTAACATTATGTGGAGAATATAACGGTTAACTCTATACTTGAGCAGCTTAATTCTGTAGTTATCGGGGAAACCTCGTAATATTAATGCCTTCAAAATTAAACTGCAATCTTTTTTTATCCTTTGTTTTATTTGCCATCAGCATGCACAATGCTAACCTCTAGAACTTCCTCTCCACTACGCGTCCTCGGTCTTGCGCGTTACTGATATGAATCAAAATGATTATATCGATTTAATTTCTAAATCCGATACTAAATCATTAGTTCACTGTACCTTACTCGACAATTTTTCTCATCCGAATTTGTCTTGCAAAATTCTAAGTTTATAATTCGTCTGGGCTTTGAATATTGTTACCAAACATGGTCTTGTGATTGTGTCTAAAGATTTTTGACAATATCCAAAGAAAAAATCTTTAATGTTATCCATCCTAACCTGGCACCTCGGTTTCAATCCCTTTCTTACTGCCGTAGCATAGATTCATACCTACCTATAAATATTTTCATGGCAATTCTTCTGATGAGTTTTCTTCTTTGGGAACTTTGATTCAGAAATTTTAGTTTAGTGCTCAACTGGGAAGATAGGTTCCACTATTTTACTGCTGAAAATGCTAAACTGGGTGGTGCTATCCGAATTATTTATATCCTCACGTTTCTCGCATGTAAACTCTCAACCAGCTTCTTACTATTTTGTTAATTACGATCGCCGAAAATCTAAATGTGACGTCACTCTTAATTTTGACTCGTTGACTCATGTTCGTTTGTTCTCTTCATGCTGACAAACACCTGGCATTTTAGTGATTCTATCACCTTTTTTTTTACCCCAAGCAAGGCATTCCACTGCCACTATTGCGCTTAGGGCTACATAGGGGAAGGTAATTAGAAAGAGTGGTTAGATATAGGAAATGTCAGAAGTGGGGTGATAGGTAGTTGGGAGGATGGGAAGAGTGTTTGAAAGAATGGAAGCGAGTTATTGTGTTAGGAGGTGTCTATTGACCTTACATTTAAACACCTGGAGATTTTAGCCGTCGGGGAAGCAGTCATGTGGAAGGGAATTCCAGAGTCGGGAAGTACGAGAAAAGAAACTGTTGGAGCAGAAGTTGCGGTTGCATTTTGTCGGTTTCACTGTAAAAGGGTGGGATCTAGTTGCTAATCTAGTATCGCGTGCAAATTCGAACCTAGGGGGCACCAATGATCTAAGTTCATCGGAGCAGAAGCTATGGAAGTATTTATAGAAGAGACAAAGGGAAGCCACGTCGCGCCGGTGAGAGAGAGACTGCAAGCGGTCTGCCAAGTCAGTATCGATCACATTACAGACCCTCCGCTGTACCTTGTCGAGAAGCCCAACGAGAATAGCAGGGGCACCCGACCAGATATGGCAGCAGTATTCAATGCACGGGCGGATAGTAGATTTATAAATGTGCAGGATAGATTCAGACGGAAAAAACCTCCGAGCCCTGCACAGAGAACCGACCTTCATAGCAGCGGATTTAGCAATGGAATCGATAGAGTCATTCCACTTGAGGTCCGCTGAAAATGTGAGACGAAGGAGGCGCAGTGTTTTACTCTCTGGGAGGCAAGCCTGAGAGTAGCTTCGTTTTAGAAGCATTAAAATTTACAAGCCATTTCTTACCCCAGTCCATTACGGACTGGAGATCCTTTCCAAGCTCGGCTGCAAGGTTACCTTTGTCGGCCACGCCAGATTTTTGATCGAGGCGAGTGTAAACTGTGTGCTTTGAAAAAAAATTAAAACAAAAACTGTTTCTGATAATCTAATTTAGATAACTGAAACATTTCGGGGATGTAATGAGGAAACAATACTTTAAGAATATAAGACACAAAATGCATCAAAGGCAAGAGAAAAGACCAAAAGCATCGCATTTGAAAATTTAAGCAAAAAGATGGCGGAACAAGTACTTCAAATACAAATGAAAATAATAATGATGATATATAGCCGTTTCCCTATAAAGAAACATTTAGCATTAACTTTTGGAGTAGCTAGTATTTTTTTCGATTAACATTAATGAAATCTTTTTCTGAGAATCTAATAGCTATTATCGCTCTTTCGAGTATTGATGGAGGGTTTCCTTTTAAAATTTAATTTGAAGTAGTGTAGAATGTCAGCACCTTGATCATGTCTTTTTTTTTTTTTGCTTTAAATTACATATACTATTCATTTTAGGCGTTGCTGTCGTTGAAAATTTTCAAGTGAAGTAATTTATGGTATTTGGTACAGTTCAATACTCTGATAAGGATGGTTTTAACCATTAACCTTATAAACCGGCTGTATACAATTGACAATTTAGATATTTCTGAACGATTTTGATGTAATGCCTGACATCCATATGAAAGTCTCGATCTGACGAGGATATTTAAGAAAAGGATTCATGTTTTATGGTTGATGTTTTGGTTTTATTGTCATCTTCAGTGTTGGGCGCACATTTTTCTATATTTAAATTTCTTTTCTACTGTACTGAACTTGACATAAATTATCCATACGCCGTGGTTTTTGAAGTGATTAGTAATTACTGTTTTTCTATCCTGAATGTGTTTGATCGATTCAGAGTATATAGCATCACTTCTTTCATTTCAATTCCAAATCAGAAGTTACAAAGGAGAAAGAGATAAGAGCAATAAATTTCAAGATTCTGAAAAGAAGTTATCGGTCCTGTCCTAAAGATACATGGCAAAGAGAGACAGGCACAGAGAGAGAGTATGATCAAGGCAAAGAGGGAGAAGGAATGAGAAGATATTCACATTGTGAAATTTCTCATGTACTTAGAACCAAGAAATATTCAATAGAATTTGGGAATGACATGAATTGATAATTTTAAGCAGGATAAGAATTCTTTTTTGCTTCTGGAACTATCACAATACTTATTTAAGTTCTGTAACTCTTCAAGATGCGGATGGTCATAACTCTCCTCAACGTCCTGTCCCCTGTAATCAAAAAATAATTAGAAATTGCTGTATGTACTTGGAGAAAAAATGTTACCAGGTTTTATTTTTAAATGGAGAAATAATTGTACAATAATTTACGAAAAAAATTAAAAAAATACCATAGACATTAACAACGATATTGAATATCCCGAAAACTGGTTCTGCATCCTCAGTGTAATTTAGCCCCCACTTTAGTATATAAATCAGATAAGATTTCATACCGTGTGGCCATTGTGTGTACAATAAGGAAACAATAGATCAGTCATTCTTCTTACAGTTGTTGTGTATAGACATTGTGGCAACCCAGGCTGTTGATCGCATGCAATTCAGATTTGTTTAGATTTATGTAAAAATTTGCTTAGTTTTGCTTAGCTTCTCTTTGAAGTAAAGAATTGCTGTCGAAACGCATTGGTTGAGAATATGGAATGCATGACAATTTTAGGTGCGGCAAAAATGAAAGAAACACTTTTGAAAAGTGGGAATGGCAAAAGCTAATTCTTGAAAGTTCACAGGAGGAATATTCTGAAACGGACATTGATTAAATTTATTTAGAAGGCCTTTATGTTAATATTAAATGACTGTAAAATTTGTGCGTATAGGTTACCCCTGCAATAGTTTTGCTTCAAGTGAATGAAGCCTTTAGGTGGCTGTCTGGCTCTACAGAATCCCAATGTACAGTGCCAAATAACGGAAATCACATCACCTGAGGTTATTCAAGAATTGAAAAACCTTAAATAGTTAATGCTTGTAATTCGGAGAGAAAATAATGACATAATCAAGATGTTGAACTATGACACTACTCCTTACACTGAGTATGACGATAAACTACAACCAGCAGAACAACCTATGATCGGCAGGTTTCAGGTGCGTCAAACCGCCTCTTAAATTCTGTTGTTCCCAGGTTCACCTTCACTCGGGGTGCTAGAACCTGTTAGGGTCCAAAGTATGGTCAGATAGCTAACTCCCAAATTTAGATAAAAACATTATGAATGTGTAAAAATGAATTTTATAGTAAAAATATCAGCTGTATCTTTTAAATTTATTGCCAGCAATATATTTTTGAAAAAATTAGAATTAAATTTGACTTCCGACAAAAGAAAATATCTTTACTAAAATACGTCAATAAAAACTGACCTAAAAAACTGATTTCTTACAAAGAATATATATTCTATTCATTCGAACCTGTCCTAAAAATGTTGTCGGTATTAAATAACCTATAGTTGTTGATATGCCGTAAAACAAAACGAACCAAACGAAACTACTACGAAGAAAAGATTCAGAAGAAATCCCCAATCAGGAAAGGGAAGAGTTATTATAGTTAGTAGACACGACAAAGCTTTTTTTTCCAGAAAATGTTTTCTCTATTAGAAAGATTTAATTAATTTTAAACAAAAGTATGTGTCTTTTCACCGGATTTGTTCAACCTATACAGCGAGAATATTTTGAGGACCCTAGATGACACGCCATGATTTATTATTGGAGGCCACAACCTGAACAACATAAGATATGCGGACGATACAGTGCTGATTGCGGACACGGAAAGGAAACTACAAGACCTCATACAGAAAGTAGCAGTGGAGAGTGACAAGAAGGGACTACAAATAAACTTTAAGAAAACTGAGTGCATGATCATCAGCAAAAGATAAAATCCAAAATGCCAAATACAGGTGGAGAATAACAGAATCAAACAAGTACAAGAATTTAAGTACCTAGGAAGTGTTCTAACAGGAGATGGAAAGTGCGACACGGAGATCCGAAGGCGAATTGGCATGTCAAAGGACGCGTTCCGGAAGATGAGCAAAATACTAACACACAGGAAAATCTCAATAGAAACGAAGAAAAGAGTTCTAGACTGCTACGTGATGTCAGTTCTTCAATACGGCTGTGAATGCTGGACAATATCATCGAAAATGAGGACAAAACTGGAAGCGGCCGAAATGTGGTTCTACAGAAGGATGCTACGGATATCGTGGACTGAGCATACAAGCAACGACGAGGTGTTAGAAAGAATGGCAACAAAAAGCAAATTGATGCTGAGCATCAGGAAGAGACAACTGAAGTTCATGGGACATGCAATGAGGAAGGAGAGCCTGGAGAACCTGATACTGACTGAACAGATAGAAGGAAGGAGAGACAGAGGAAGGCAGCGGATAACATATTTGCAGGTACTGATCAGGTGGATGACGGAACGCGGGTTGCCAGGAGCAACAGGAGCAAACATACTAAGAGCCACAAGGGATAGGGAGACGTGGAGATCCATGATCGCCTACGTCCTGAAGGGACACGGCACATAGAAGAAGAATAATGACTATTCAGTATGTGAATACTGAGTGCTTACTACATAAAGAAATGGTTGATATTATCATTACCATTATCCAAGCCTAGAAAACGCTATCTACCCTACTATATAATCAATAGCTTCTCTGAGACGCAATTGATTTTTGCCTTTCCTAGGAGAATTAATATGAAGTGGATGCAACAGACAATGACGAAACATGAACTCAGTTTTCTAATTTCATTTTGAGTGCCTATAACTGATACCCTATCTGCTCCTTAGTAATCACAGTTTAACCAATTGAAGGAAATCATGAAACAATATATTGCTTTATATCCAGTCTTGAAAATTAGCATTTTTTTTCATGGTTTAGAAAACTATATTCTGGAATCGATGGAAAAGAAATAATTATTTAATTTTCGGCACTCATTATTATTTTTTTTTTTTTTTACTAATGTTGTTATTCTGATTATCACTTGTTTTATAAGACGTGATATAAAAGAAACTGTTTATTATTAAAACGACTACTGTTTCACGTTAGGTGAATGTCTGAACTGCATTGGCGTCTGTTCTGGTCAAATTGAACAAAGCCAAAGCGGCAGGGCTAGACGGAATTTTAATAGAGATACTGGTAACCTAAGATGATTTTGGCATAGATAAAATTGAAGAATTAATAAACGAAATCTCTAACAATATCAATATATCAGAGGTGGGGCTAAATTGATCTATTTTCATAGCACTGCCTAAGAAGTCATGTGGAAACGAATGTAAGCTGCATATTTGGAAGGAAATTCTTTTTAAAGTTTTTTATAATCATATCGCGCCAAGCAAGGCATTTTACTGTCACTGTTGTGCAGGGGGTTACATCAGAGGAATGTTATGAGAAAGAGGGGAAAGTTATAGAAGATGTCAGGAAGTGCGTAAGAGAGGTATGAGAATACGGATGAGAGTATAGGGGGTGTCTTGAAGTTGGTAAGAGAAGAATGAGAAAACTGATGAGAGTGGAGTGGACGGAGAAAGAAGCATGAGAGAGAGGATGCAAGTTAGTGTGATAGAAGATGCCTATTGACTTTACATTTAAATTCTTGGAAATTGTAACTGTCAGGGAAGCAAGTAAACGGAAGGGAAGTCCGCAGGCGGGAAGTGCGAGAAAACTAGCTGTGAATAGAATTTGTGTTTACATTTTATTGGTTTCACAGTAAAAAGGTGGGACCTAGTTCCTAATCTTGTAGCTCGATTAAATTAATATATAGGGAGCACTAGTGAGCTAAGTTCAACAGAGTAAAAGCCTTGAAAGTATTTGTAATAGAGACACAGGGAAGCCACATTGTGCCGATGAGAAAGAGACTGTATCTGAGCTGCCAAAGTCAGGATCGATCACATTACAGATTCTCTGTTGGATTTTGTCAAGGACCCATGTCCAGAATGCTATTGGAAATACTATTACAGATGAAGACGGGCGTGAATCTGTGCTCTCTAGATCACGTAAAGGCGATAACGTACGCCACAAACATTTGTTGGAACTGCTCAGCAAACTTGACATATTTGGAAGGAAAATTAGAATAATCATTAATCTATACTGGACGCTTAGCAGATATACAGAAATAACAAGTTTGTAAAAATCAGGATGTGTCTACTCACCAAATATTTTCAACTTATGCAACGAGGCGATTCTAAGAGTATTATAATTTCTATCCGGATTCACTTTTGGCAAACACAATCTTAACAACATAAAATATGCAGATGGCACAGTGTTGATATTAGAGACGGAAAGTAAACGGCAAAACTCTTACATAACGTGGTGAAGAGAAGCGAGATAAAAGGATCAAACGTGAGCTGAAAAGAGAGAGAATGCATGGGCGTTAGTAAAACGATGGGCTCAAAATGTACATTACAAACTGGAGATATGAAACAAGTATAAAAATTTAAATATATGAGAACTGTTTTAAAACGAAACTAAATGTGTGACACTGAAATCAAAAGGCGCATTTGGGGTGGAATTGAAATAGACAAGCGTATTGAGAAACAGAAAAACTTCCAAAGAATCAAAGAAAAGGGTACTGCTCTGTTACGTGATATCTCTCTTCTAATATGACAGTGAATGCTGGACAATCTCCTCAAAGATGAAGAAGAGACATGAAGAAAACTGATTCTAGAGAAGGATGCTGAGTATACTGTTGCGGAGTTGTGGCGTAGCTTCGCCTCAAAGTTATAGTGACCGGTGAAAAAAAACTATGGTCCAGGGTATGACGATAAATAGCATCCGGCAGCAAGGCCTCTGATTGGGAGGTTGTGAGGAACATGGAACCATCTCTTAATTGCTGTTGTTCCCAGGTACACCCAGACCTGGAGTGGTAGCACTTGTTAGGCACCCAGTTATGGCCAAATAGTTAACCCCCAAACTGAGGTCAAAATACTATGAAAATATAAAAATAGACTTTTATAGAAATATATATATATAAAAAAAAAGACTTATTTGAAAAAGATACATTTTGAAGGAAGAATATTACCAACAATATATTTTTGAAAGAAGAAAAAAATATTATCAGCAATACATGTTTAATACAAAACTAGAAGTCATTTTCAGTTTTCTAAAAAAAATTAAAAATTTTCATCAAAATCTAAATCAACTTTCTCACTATAACCGAACATTAAAAAATACCTTAAATCTACACCTTTTTGGCATTAAATAACCCACAGAGGTTAATATGCCGTTAAACAAAAGTGAAACAATTAAACAAACAAACAAAATCTAAAAACGAAAGCATTATGTGTAACCCTCTTGAACCAAACTTCTCAAATTATTTTTCATCTTACAATTATGCTACATACACTCACTACAAAAGTCCCGTTTTACGCCCACATTCATAAAATATACACTCAGTCAAAAGCACTAAGTGTACTGCCCTTGATCCAAACTTCTCAAATTATTTTCGGAACAACCAAAATTAGCATGTTAACGATGTTTTCACTTTTACTAATAACAAAAAAAAGAATAAACTAAAAAAATACTTTTTAAGAATCTAGCAGGAACAAAATATTCTATTTATAAAGCATTTTAATAGAGTCCATTAATATTATATTCACTGCTTCTCTTTACAAAAAATCCACATATAAATTAGTAGTAATAAAATCTTTCTAATGAGAGCATACAATAGTTCATCCTTAATCAAACTATTCGGTAAATAACTTAGAAGCATAAAACAAACTATGGTTAAGAACGGTTTTTCAAGCTATATTATATACAGCCAAATATAATTGTTTCTTTAAAAATTGATGCAATAACTAAATCTTTCAATATAAGAAAAGCAGACCTATTCTCTTCATCTATCCATCCGTCCATGTATCTTTCTATTTCAATAGGTTCTTTCTTTCTTTCTTTCTTTCTTTCTATCTATCTCACTCTGTCTCTATATATTTATATATTTGTCTATCTCATTCTGTTTATATCTATCTGTCTAATTCAGTTCATGACCGTCTATCAGTTATTTATATATCTTCTTTTCTTATTATGTCAGTCTACGTTTTTTAATTTTTTTTGATTTGATATTTACTCTGATGCTCAGTATCTATCTATCTATCTATCTATCTATCTATCTATCTATCTATCTATCTATCTATCTATCTCACTCCATTTCTATATATTTATATATTTGTCTATCTCATTCTGTTTCTATTTATCTGTCTAATTCAGTTTTTTATATATCTTTTTTTCTTATCATGTTTTTTTTCTTATATATGTTTTTAAGATTTTTTTTAATTTGATATATACGGTTAATCAACTATTTTGGCGTTATTTAAGGCCAAAACATATTTTTGATTTTAATATATAATATTATAAACCTTATTGCATAATGTTATATAGTATGAACATAATATATATATTATGATCCTACCTCTGACGCTCAGTATCTATCTATCTATCTATCTATCTATCTATCTATCTATCTATCTATCTATCTATCTATCTATCTCAGTCTCTTTACTATCTATCTATCTATCTATCTATCTATCTCAGTCTCTGTTTACTATCTATCTATCTATCTATCTATCTATCTATCTATCTATCTATGTATTGTTGGTTATCTTTTATGGATTCTTTTGTGAGCATATCGGTCTGTTCATCAATCTATCTACTTATTAATCTATTTTCTTTTTACATTTTTTCAGCTATGCCAGTCTTTTAATACTTTTATCTAGCTAGCTATCTTTGTCTGTTCAGATTCACATTTGCCTCATTCAATCTCAGTGCATCCGTTGATATATACACACAAATACTATCACTGTATTAGCCTTTATAACCTCGATTTATTAACAATGTCCCATGCGATTCATTCAACAGCGATTGTCTGCAGTTCAGACATAACCAGATTTTTTCCTCCCACTGTGAGTATTTCTTTTTTTTTTCTTATTTTATTTTTATCTATTGTCCAAATTTTTACTTGTTACATTTTATTATTTTTTTATTTGACTATTACAAATGTCTGCTTGGGGTGTGCGTTCAAGCATAAATAGCGTAGATGCCTACTCATATATATATATATATATATATATATATATATAGTTATTCACACATATATATGCCTATTCGATAAGAGTAAAGGTGTTTGAAATCTAAAACTAAAAACCTTGCTATGCATTTCTCTAGCGATGCGAGATGATTCAAACAGAAGAAGGAAGCCATCATATATTCACACTAATTAAAATGTTGTATATATTAAATTTAGACACACGCCTCTCCGAATATCTTCTCCGTCACAGAGACATACCCACAATTTTACATCAAAACACATGGTAAGTAAAGTGGTATGCACACTTACCAATGGCGCAGGGCGACACATTTGGGATGTTTCACTTGAATAACAGTAATCACTTCAAAGTGTCCATGTAGGTAGTCAGTGGCACGTACAAATGTGTTTTATTTCACATTGTCCGTTCCACTCGACTTTTCTCTACTGGCACTGTCATGTTCTTCATCTCATAATGACGCGAGATGTACTTTTGATAAAGATGATTGATTATGTCCAGCCTCGGGGGAACATTTAGCTTTACATATCTTAACGCACAGCTGATTCTACCGTACACTTCAATATACAACTTACTGCGCATACCAGCACCTACTAATGTTACCTTTGGCACTCATTTTTTCCCTCCGCACGAAGCTATACAACCGTCCATGCCAATACCAATGCTCATATCCTCTAAGTTCGTGGGCTTCACTCTTGTGTTAAGGAATTCGGCTGTTCTCTCTGTTATGTCTTTATGTTATATGGCCTGGTGATTTTTTTATTCGAAAAGCGTTAACTGTCCGACCTCCCAGCAAAAGATTAAATACTGGACAATATGTCTGCCTGAAGATAGATTTTTGGTTTCTAATAGATCTTTTTTTTTCCTTTATCGAAAAGGTTGAACTTTAAAGTTCTTCTTCTTCTTCTTCTTCTTCTTCTTCTTCTTCTTCTTCTTCTTCTTCTTCTTCTCTGTGCCTTATCCTTTCAGGACGTAGGCGATCATGTCTCCCTATCCTTGGTGGCTCTTACCACACTTTCTGATGTTACACCATGCAACACCTGTTCTGTCATTCACCTGCTCAGGTCCTTCAAACAAGTTATCTGCTGCTTTCCCCCTGTTTCTTTTGCCCTCTACGTCACCTGTTAGTATCAGGTTCTCCAAGCCCTCCTTCCTCGTTGCATGTCCAATGAACTTCACCTGTCTTTTCCTGATGCTCAGTATTAATTTTCTTTTCGTTTCTATCCTTTCCAAAACCTTATCATTGGTCACATGCTCGATCCATGATATCCGCAATATCCTTCCGGAGAACCACAGTTCATCTGGTTCAAGTTTTTCCTTCATCTTTGATGATATCTTCCAGCATTCACTGCCATATTGAAGAACAGACATCACATAACAATCTAGTACTCACTTCTTTATTTTTGGCGAAATTTTACTGTCTCTTAATACTCTACTTTACCATTACAATTCGCCTTTGGATTTCTCAGTCGCTCTTTCCGTCTTCTGTTAGAACACTTTCTAGATATTTAAACTTCTATACCTGCTTGATTTTAGTATCCCACACCTGTAGTTGGCATTTTGGGCTGCTCTGTTTGCTGATGAGCATGCATTCGCTTTTCTTGCAATTTATTACGAGTTAAAAAATGCTAAAAAAATGTCAAATCTTGTCATAACGAATGTCAGTAAATAGATGTATAGTAAGAAATAAGAAATTTGCAGTTTTTGTTCATTTGCGACATTAAGGGATATTATTTTTGCACATTAGGGGATATTATTTTATTAAATAATTATTTCAAGTCTATATTTCTTTTACTTTTCAAAGCATTTCAGGTCATTTCTTCTCCCAGTTTTACGATTTTAATATTTTGATGAATCTTTTCATTTTTGTCTGTGTGTGTGTGTGTGGGGGTAACGATATGTATAAAGTTCGAATATTTTGTAGCTATAATTTGTTATTACGATCAAAACTAAAAGTAGTAAATTATTAAAATATTATGAGTTGTCTTCAGTTGTTTCTATCAACCACCGAAGACAATTACAGAAATATTCTGAGTAATCAAAACATCTGAAAAAGCAAGAAAAACGTACTTCATTGCTATGCAGTGTCTAATCTAAATGTCAATGCATGTTGGACAATTTCTTCATAGATGAGACTTAAATTGACACGTGATGAATGTTGAGAATTGCACAGAGAGACTATTTGGACAATGAGGAGATTTTACGAAAAATATGAACTGCAAAAATACTGTTGTCAACAAACAGAAAGAGACAAGTAAAATTTTAGGGACAAAGTGTAAAGAAAAAAGACTGAAGAATAAAATACACACAGGGCCAAGTAAAGGGAAGAGAAACGACAAAACAGCAAATAAACTACTGAAAGATTCGACATACATGTATGATAGAAGAAACTAAAAGATAAAGATGTTTCGTAAGTAGGTTAAGAGTTATTTAGAGCAGAAATACACGAGAAGTGGGGAAGAGACATGCATGTTCAAGTCCTGAATGTAAACGGCACATGAAAAAAGGTAAAACAGCGGGTAAATTATTTGCCGAATTGGAAAAAAACAAAGAGAGAAAAAAAAGAAAAGAATCACTTTCAGGAAATAAGAGTTACTTTGAACAAGAAAAAGACTGGAAGTTGGAGAAAATGAGACCGAGTGAGAGATGGAACAAAAAAAAAAGAAGATAAAACAGGAAATAAAAAAAATGGCACTCAACATTTCTATGAATTATTTTATTAATCGCAAAATTTTACTTGTATATGTATTACGTCACTTTATAACATTGGCGAGCACGGCTCCCCACAACGTTCCATCTATTGTAGCTCTAACCAATATTTGTCACCTTACCATCTCTTTTAGTTCCTCTTCTACTATCCCTTTGCAAAAGATCGCTAGGGTAGGCTATTCACGTTTTCCCTCTATACCTGGAGCCTTAAAATATCCTGTTAGTCTCAACTTCTCCAAGCCCTCAGCCTTATTATATGTCACAAAATTTTCCACTGTCTCTTTCTGATTCTAAGTAAGTATCCTTCTTGCTTCCATTTCCCTTAAAACTCTCTTGTTACTCATATGATCGATTCATGATATTCTAAGCATCCTTCTGTAGAACCACAGCTCAATTATTTAAAACTCGTCTTCAAGTATTCATTTCTATCTGCCAGGAGCGATATTATATCATATTTAAGTAGACTTGTCTTTGTTTCTAATAAAATATTCCTGCTTTTTTATGTTTTTCTTAAGTATTGGAAGCATTATTCACTATTCCAGAGTGATTTCGGATTTCTGTAATGCATTTGCTGTCTTCTGTTGCACTATTTAGTGAAAAGAAAGAACTGAACATAAGCCTCAAGGAAACTGAATGTATAATCATCAGCAAAAAGAGGAGACCTATATGCCAACTGCAAGTTAGAGAATCTGAAATAAAACAAGTAAACAACTCAAATACCTTGGAAGTGTTTTAACAGAGGATAGAAAATGCAACACAAAAATCCAAACACGCATTGGCATGAGCAAAAACGCATTTCAGTAGCTAACCAGAGTACTGAAATACAGGAAAATCTCATTAGAAACAAAGAAAAGAGTGCTTCTCTATGGAAGTGAATGAAGACGATGAAGAGGCTTGAGGCAACAAAGATGTGCCTTTACAGAAGGATAATGAGGATACCATAGACAGAGCACATGTGTAACGATGAGATTTTGGAAAAGATGCAAACGAGAGGAAAACTGATAATAAATATCAGGAGGTGACAAATGAGGTTCCTGGGATACGCAATGAGAAACGAGGACCTGAAGAACTTGTTACTCACAGGTCGGATAAATGGAAGAGACAAGGGAAAGCAGCGCGAGACGTACTTTTTAGATCTGAGCAAATAGTTGACGGATTGGGGCTTAGAAGAGATACGAAAAAAATATTGCGAGCGATAAGAGACAGAGCCAAGCGGAATTCCATGATCGCCTACATCCTGAAAGAAAACTCAACTGGTACTAATATAATTCTGACGTGATTTTGAATGCCAAAACTCTTAAATTTAAATGTTTCTCATAATTAATGCCTTTAAACACAGAAATGTCTTTAATCAATCCACCCAAAGAAGGCGAACATACCATTTTTACACAGAAGGTTACAGAAGTGAAAGTGGGAGAAAAGGCATGTTATTAAGATACTTAAGGAAAGGACAAAAGATCATTGGTATTCAAGAAAATAGCATTTAAGTTTTCGAAGATTGTAGTTTTCAGGAAATAATTTCTACGGACAGAAATTGGGAAAAAAGAAACTGTTAAAGTAGAAGTGAACATTGCAATTAATTATTTCAATAGTAAACGGGTGGTATCAACATGCCAATCTTGTAGCAGGCTTTTTTCTCATTTGCATAGTTATTTTTTAAATGTAACAATTCTTTTGGAACACATTTGATGTACTAAATACATCAACTATTTTGGTTTAGAACTCGTATTGAATTAGTGTGTGGTACATTTAATTGCAAAGTTAAGTGAATATTTTTTCTCAGTGAGACATTATCCCAATCTTAACATACGTTCCGTTTGTATCCAACGTGTGATATGCGAAGAAACCACAGCACAATAGAAAACTGCTGATATCAAATAATATGGGGACTTTTTAAGCTTAGCACACGCCAAAAGTATGGGACACTCAGTGATGATCGAATTCACTATTTCATTTTAATTTATCTAACGTTACAAGCACACTACATTTAAGTGCCTATATTGGCAAATAATATAAGCGTTTACAATTTCTTTTTATGCGTGAAGATAAATATGCGATCCTGGATTTCCAACCATGAGATCCTAGTTCAACTCTCATAAAAGTCGATTTAATTTTGAGACGCAACCTTTTGATGTTATGCCTGAAAATCATGTCATTGACTGACCAATGGTTCGTGGATAAAACTGGATAGACGAACTGTTAATCAGCTGTCGATCACTGTACTATTACGAAATCACTGACAATCGTGATTGAGGGTTTGATCATACTAAACATGTTCACACTGTTGATCACACAAGATTATGCTCTCATTACGAGAAATTTTGGATAATGTTCACTCGACATAGTTGCAGTATGCAAGACAGATTGTGTGTCTGCAAATAATATTAAGTATCTACCTTAATGTGAAACCGGTGAGAACGAAAAGATATATAACTGTGATATAGAGGAGCAACAAATGTGATGGGCATTTCTTTATATATTTCAAATAAAAAAGCAGTGCAGCATTACCCAGGGTAGAAAAGAAAAGAAGTTTTAAAAAAGGTTTTTGAAACATGAAACTTTACTTAACTGCTATATAAAAAAATATAACATATCATTAAGCAAAAACACTTACCCTCCTAATTATTTACTATTACATTTAAAAGAAAACACAATTTTTTTGTCATAATACTGATACAACTTCTTATATGAAAAATCAGTCCCACATTTTTTCAAGCCCGAACTGATATTTTTCATCTAGCCTATTGCAATGAGCTTATATACGAGAGAAAGAAAAGAGAATCATATCGTTTCTCTTTGTGTCTGAAACGACTATTTCTCTATTGACCCAATGTTTATTTTCCGCTAAAATGCTTCTCCTACATTTTCTCCTGTGATGTTGCTTAATCCAAATCTTGTTTCAGTACCACAGTGACCAATCCCCTTATTTCCCAGGTTTTCCATTTTCTTTTTTCTTTTTTTTCAATTATTTGCTAGGGTAAACATAATTTCACACGCGACAGGGGCGATGGTCTCAGTATAAACTCAGATTCACGTGTTAATACCTGGTTAGTATGATTCAGTTTACATATAAGTATGGCTTCCGGCCGCATCATGTTGAAAGACCAGTTCTCGCGCGATCCTCGAAGTTAAGCAACGTTGAATTTGATCAGTACCACTTAGTAATAGTGTTGTAAACTTGGATGTGTGGTTGGTGTAATCGATTACAGCCCAGTAGAACATTCCAGTAGAGTTTGTTATATCCATTTACTGCAAGTACTCTTGGGATGTGCGTTGTGGCGCAGTGAATATCGACTCGGAACGACAAATCGGGGATCCGAGTTCGAATTCCCGTTACATTCCTTGAATTCACTTACGCACAAGTACCCTTGGGATAGGTATTAATCCGTACCTTCACTCCAGTTATGGGTTAAATAATAAGACAGATTGGGTTCTATAGCCTTGGTTGGCAACCAGTCTACTGCAGAAAGTAATGGTAACCTACGGCGGGATAATTTTCTGCTCAGTCAGTTATGTCTCTTTCGAGACATGATCGCCCAAAACGTGTATAACGCATGGCACTTAACTGACTGACTATTGGAAAGTGCATGAATCTCCTTCTCTCAGTTCTGAGTTCATTAGGAGGACTTGTATCTTTAAATCTTTATTAAATCCAAAAAGTATCTAAACGTCTCTAAAAGAAATATCTGGGTTAAATAACCTCTAAAAACTTGTAAAAAAAGCAAACGAATTAATCAAATATATAAATATATTTTTCTCAGAAATCAAAAGTAAATAAAATTGTATAATTAACAGAAAAATTTTGTTTGAGCAACATACATAAATAGTGATAAAATTTCAATTTTTTTTTGCGCGTCAATTTTAACTGTAAAAAATTATATTACGTATGATATATGCGTATGTGTTACGTTGCAGTGAATATCGAGACGAGAAATCAAAGTGCCGCGTTCGGATTCCACTTGCATTCATTGCATTCACTTACGTGCAAATAACCTTGGGAAAAGTATTAATTCGTCGCTTCTCTCTCCTGCTATCAGTTAAATAGCAGATTGGGTTCTGTGGTCTTGGCTGGCAACCAGTCTACTGCAGAAAATAGCACAAGAGATAGAGATCCTCATACTTGATCATATTGAATTGAAAATCGTGTTTATATTACGGGGCATCTCGAATGTCTCATTAGTCTTGTCTAGTTCTTATTAACCTGATTCTGAAAAAATACTAACATATTTGGCATGAGATATGCTACTATGACTATTCAAACATGTATGTAATCACACGTATATTAGTGCATATATATCAATTAAGTGCCATACGATATACCCGCTTGGGCGATCAGATTCTCGCCATTAGTTTTATTATTTTTTACTTACTATTATATATTATTGTATGTATTTCATATTGCTTAATTTTAACATTGTTATAATATGGTATTTTATATGTATGTTTTAATGTATATATATTACTTATTTATGTTGTTGTAATAAATTCAATACTTAGATATTTAGTATTTTAATACATATTATTTCATTGAAAGATTCTAACCGTTAACATATTACTTTTCGAAATTTATTTAAAATTTGCTTAAGTCTTCTATACTTTATTTCGCTAAAATTTTAAACAGAAACATATTTCGTTTTATGATCCAGAATCATAAACTCACACATTTATACATGATTCTCTGATGCACATACATTCATACTTGATTCTCTCATTATACTTAAAAAAGAAAACCGTTCCATTACTTGACACGTGTTTATATTATTGTCGATAAAATTTTGAACATGAATGTATTTTGTTGTTGTCCTTCACACATACTAATGTTACCGACATATACACACACTTAATTCGTCTATAGTTTAAATACGCTTTACAAGCATTATTTTTGCTCACATTCCAGTTGAATTCCCTGGATTCACTTACGCGCAAATACCCTTGGGAAAGGTATTAATTCGTCTATTCCCTCTAGTTATGGGTTAAATAACAGAACTGATTAGGTTCTATAGCCTTGGTTGGCAACCAGTCTACTGCAGAAAGTAATGGTAACTTAATGCGGGATAATTTTCTACTAAGTAAGTCATGTCTCTTTCGAGACATGATCACCCAAGCATGTATCTCATATGGCACTTAACTGACTGATACTTACATTCATTATAAACATCTAGTGTTTTTATTACATATGGCTCATACATTTAAACAGACATTAGTTTTTCCGCAACATTTAAAATATTCATCCATTGTTTTATTACACGTGACACGTATCGGACTAATGAAATCATGTCTCAATCAACATACTGTCTCTGTGGAGTTTTTCAAATTTTTAAACATTTTTAAAAGTTTTTTAAATCATTCATCTTTAAAAAATATTTAAAGGGGCTTGTTAAATTAAAACATTTTAGATTAAAGACATTTTCCTATCTCTTTTTTACTTATTTTATTCATATATATATATATATATATATATATATATATATATATATATATATAATGTAAAACTTATTAATTATAGATGCAGGGTGCGGGGAATAAAATAAATTGTCGTTTGAATTACGTAAAACAGAAAATAACATTGACATTTCATTTTAACAGAAATTTAACAAAAATTCCATTAAAATATCTTGAAATACTAAAGAGTAAATTATTCAATCAAATTGCTATTGGCTTCAAAATCGGTCTCCAGACGACTTTGAAATCTCCTGCAAATCTTCTAGACTGCCTCTTTGATTAAGTTGTTGAATGCTTCTATAACTCTTGCCATCAGTTCATCTTTGGTGTCAAAAGGAGTTTTGTTGGTCTCTCGCTTAACTGCACCGAAAACCAAATAATCAAGAGGGTTTCAGTCTGGGGGTAGGTTATGTAAGGGGTGATGTGGTCGCAGAAATTGTCTGAAAGCCATGAATAGGTTCTCCTGCTTGTGTGGCATGTTGCAGAGTCCTGTGGCCAGACATAGTGTCTTTCCCCAACTGCACTCTTGACTCAGGGCAGCACTAAAATATAACTTGATGTACATCTACATGTCGAGTCTAAATCCCACCTCAATAAACTGGGGTCTTGTCTTGTTATTTTAACGATCAGAGTGAGTTTCCAACATGCTGTACCCTCATAATCACTATTAGACTAAATCTAGTCTTTCTGAATCTTCTTCACTGTCCTTAGTTTGACCCTTAAACACACGGAGATGTTCGTACTTCCGTCGCAACTGCTAAGCAGAACACATGTCGTTTCCAAATTTTTTGAGAAGCGAATCGTGTTATGGTTCTCTTTTTCTCGCGGACCGTGCCCAACTGACCCAACTATACTCTGAATTCAACAAAATCAGAAACAAACAAAGCACATGCGCAAAATTAAAAATATAATATGGCAACCATATACCTATCACAGCCTCTATAAAACATATATACATATATATATAAATATGATAACATACCAAATATATACATATTAAAATGAATGTAAATACGATAACCTATTTATATTATTATAAAAATATATATTGTAAGAATTAACTATCTATATTTTATTATAAAAATAACTTACCAATATTACATTATCAAAATAAACCAACAATATTATGTAAGATTTACCTAACAATATTATATCAAATGTGTTAAACTACCAATATTACATAATTGTAATTAACATTCAATAGTAATTGTAAATAACATACCAATACTATATTATATAAAGTATCTTAATAGTATCATATGATAAATATAACCTACCAAAATTATACTAGAAAATAGCCTACCAAATAGAAAATAGCCTACGATATAGAAAATCGAAACGGACCGTGTGTTAAAATACTCCCCTATACTTTTCTGTTTATTTATTTCAGTTCGCCCTGTCAATTGCTTATTTGCGATTAATATTTTTGGTACAACTTCCAATATAATGACTCTAAATATGGGATAAGATTGACTGAAGTTTTCATTCAATCGCTCTCTTCTCGTCAAGGGAGATGGGATGACACCACCAAGAAATAATATCTGCTCATACGTTGTAAAAAGAGTTGAAAATTAATTAATGATTAACCCCCAAAAAATGTTGCATAGTGAGCATAAAAAACTAAACCAGAATTCGAAGTGCGAATGTCAAATCCATTTAATATTCTTAAACTATTAAATTACTCAACATCTCCATTCTAAATCAAAACCAAACATGGATATATCTGGTTTCTTAATAACTTAGCAGGATTTTAAATGTGAATTAAGTTTAAGCATCTAATGATTTATTTTTTCTTTCATATTTAACAAGTTTAGTTTTAGGATTTTCAACCACGAAAGTATTAACAGTCGAACAACATGTTAAATGTATCGAAGCCTATTACGAAAATAGATGTTCAAACAGAAATGCATTTGGCTTTAATGAGAAATTCTCAGGTCCCATCATCTTTCGAAACAATGATATTAATCGGCCACCACGATCGTACGACTTGACGCCTTTAGATTTCCTTCCTTTAAAGTTATCTCAAAAGTAAGGTCTATACCAAGAAGCTAACAAGGATTCAACAGATAAAGAGTGAGATAACAAGGCATATTGGTGAGTTCGAGGAGAAACCATGCAGAGACGTCGTCATAAAAATTTTAACCATCGACCAAAGCCTCAGCGGATATTTGGGTGATATTACTTTTTACACATAATTGCCATTACGCAGAAAATATGATCCAATAATGAAATTAATATAATTGTACCAATAACACTGCTTTATTTACTGCTAACTTCGAACCGTCTAAATGGAACACTATATTTTCTTTTTTTTTAATTTCTATTTCTTAAAAGATTTTTGTCAATGACTTGTCCTGTTGATTAAAAGACAAGCAAGGTGAAGCGACCAACAAAAACAATCATGGGTACTGGGTATATTATTTACTCGGATATTAGTAGCTACTTTCATCAGTTCCAGTTTAATTTTTTGTGTCTACTTGTGGTGCAGTGGATATCGGGGAGCCGAGTTCAAATTTCCTTTGAAGTTCTACATTTACTTACGCACAAATACCCTTGGGAAAGGTATTAATTCGTCTCTTCCATCCAGTTATGGGTTAAATAACAGGACAGACTGGATTCTATAGCCTTGATTAGAAACCAATCTACCGCAGAAGTAATGGCAAACTAGTGCAGGATAAGATTCTGCCCAGTCAGTCATGTTATTTTCAAGACATGATCGCTCAATCGTGTATCATGTATGGCGCGTAACGTACTGACTGACTGAGTTGTTCTTGTTATTATATTGAAATAATTTTCTCAGCCTCCAAATCTTTGCGCACTGTCTAAAATCTACAATTCTCAACACCATTAATCATTACTACTGGGGATTTCAATGAGACTAGGCGGTAAGCTCCAGGAATATGAATTCCCTAGATAAAATCTACAGAAAGCTAACCGTTAGGTTACTCGGTACCTTCACTTAAAAAATATTTTAAAGAGAGACATAGATAATCTTATTCTATTTCATATATCTCAGCAAAAGGTTTTGTCAATATTATGTCACAAAATGACCACATGAACAAGTCATGACCTCTTAATTATATAATTACTACCATATCTGGTCGGGTGCGCCTGCTATCCACTTAGGGGTGCTTGACAAAATCTAACGGAGAATCTTTAATGTGATCAATCCTGACTTGGAAGCTCAGATACAGTCACTTTCTCACCGGCGTAATGTGGCTTCCCTGTGTCTCCTATAGAAATATTTTCAAGGCTTCTGCTCCGATGAACTTAGCTCTCTGGTGCCCTCTATATATGAATTTACTTGGTTCCACCCTTTTACTGTGAAACCAATAAAATGTAAACGCAAATTCTACTCCATCAACTTCTTTACTCTTACTTCCCGTCTATGGAATTCCCTTCCGTTTAGTTGCTTCCCCGACAGCTACAATGTCCATGAAATTAAATGTAAAGTCAATAGTCATCTCCTATCTCACTAACTCTCACATCATTCTCTCTCTCATGCTCCTTTTCTCTATCCACTATATTCTCATCAATATTCTTATCCTTCTTTTACCCACTTCCTGACACCCCCTATAACCTGTCACACTTTCTCATAACTTTCCTTGTATGTAACTCCATTGGCAGTAAACTGTCTTGCTCGGGGAGATATGATCATAAAAAAACGTTCAAACATTAGAAATCATTACAAGCTATTATCATCTATGAAAATGACCAGTTATTCTTGAGTCTATATTCAGTTACAATTTTTTGTAATGGTCACCCAATTAGTACTGACCAAAAGTCACAATTCTCAACCTCATTAATCAACTTTGACGGGTGATTCTAATGCGACAATCCAGTAAGCTCCACAGATATGAAATCACCAGCTGATAAGAAGTTTACTTCAGTGAAGACTTTTGCATTGCAGGGCTGATAATGACTGACACGTTCGACACTCTCTATGATTAATTAAGGACAATTATCCGATTAATCCATGGTAAGTGAACAGACAGACAGTCAGACTGACAGAATGCCAGTGGAACAGGCTTACCTCAAGATAGTATTGCCGATGTCTTTAAGAACGTGTGAGAAAGTGATTGAGCAGGTTAGAAGATTGTGTGATTAACAATAGCGTTATCTATAACATCAGTTCATTTGCTGCAAGCTCGCAATATCACTGTTATTCATCAACATAATTGAACATGCTTTCATCGGTATCATCAGCAATATCTACAGCCGGTTAAGCGACAACAGATTCTGAATATTCTAATTAAATTGCAATGATTTTCCTTTCACAGAGTCTGTCAAGCATAACAAAATAAATCGAGTAAGAATGTGTTGCGCCAATGATATAATTCTCGCTTAAAATATTTTAACAATTAGCCTGTAATCTGAAAATGGAAAGCACATTTATTTTATATAATATTTTTATTTCCGATATAATACTTTTCGATATCACGATATTCAACGGCGAATATTAACTTATTCTGATCGAATATATAAATTCACAAGACCTTGTGAGAGAGGGTTGGGACGTGCTGGCCTTGTTCAACAACTTATCACGTCTGATTGCACACTCTCTCCCAGAAACTGCAACGGAGATCCGATCAAAAATCACGACTTTCCACCTGTGTTGAACAAACGAGAATGTATATAAGTAGAAGCCTGGCATGCAAGAAAGCGATCGGCGAGTCATTATTGATACGATTGAATACATAACTGAAACCTTCATATCAAATTGAAATTAATATTTACAGTATTTACATTATTCGGAGTATTGTCCTCATCTTTGCTGCTATTTGTACAACATTTTGGCCGTTGTACGCTCCGGCCATCTTCAGATGCTAGGAATTTCGAACCGAACCCTTTATTACAACCACTGGGATATATGAACTCGATTGGACGTCATGAGTTATCTCCCTCTAACCTTACAAGTTATTTGTTTACCACTTTTCTGTAATGGTCACCCAAACAATTGAACTTACAACTCTAAGAGTCAAGTCAGGAACTAACCAACGTCTATATCCACTTGGTCATGTTTCCTTAAGAACAACTGAATTTTTGGGACTTATAAAACTAATGTACATTAATCTATTTTTACCTGGGTTCATATTGCAATTTTTTTAATGTTAATCGTTTTCTCTAGTATTTCGGATGTTAATGATTTTCTCTAGTATTTCTGATATTAATGGTTTTCTCTAGTATTTTTTTAGTGATTGGAAAAATGGATTCGGTTCGAAATTCCTATCACCGGAAGAAGGCAGGAGCGTACAACGGCCCAAACGTTGTACAAATGGCAACAAAGATGAGGTCAATCGTCCGAATAATGTAATTAATACCTCACCTCAGAAATATAGACAAATACAAAAGGATCGGTACGGACCCGATACACCGAAAATATGGAGTCAAATAAAAAAGTCCTACCTGAAGCTGGCACGAATATCTAACCACCTGACTTATTTACACCGATGCAGGGAACTACGACTCATCGATGCTGGCTTGGCAACGAGACCTGCCGTCGATTCAAGGAGAGCCCGTCTGGTCACTGAAAAAGGAGGACACGCCCTGGTCCGAGAACGTATCCAGTACAACCGATGGATGAAACCGAAATTACATACCGATATCTCCCAGAGGCTCGAAACATTCATTCAAAGGCAGACAAAAAATGCAACCAAATACAATGCCTCCACCTTATGGTAGAGGTAAAACAAATAGCATTTCTTTAAAAATCGTAGTTTTTCGATTTCAAATTAAAACTTGCAAACTATTCTATGAGAAAGAAATTCTAAATCTAAACTTCCTTGTATTATAGACTGTTCTGTACATTCACTGCAACTGATTCTCCACCAGACCCTGGACCCTGAAAGGAATGTCGTGAGGGTATATATATATATATATATATATATATATATATATATATAGTCATCCACGGACAGATCTGTTTCGCTGTATCACAGCTCATCAGTACGGTTAGACTCCGATTGCTTTTAACCCAGGATTGAAACCCTGACCGATTTCTACCTCTGAGCTATGGGCTCTCAGTAGAAGAAGGCAGACTTTTTAGCGTGTATATTATAATTTTACACGCCCAATAGCTGAGAGTGTTCTAATGCATTGCTGAATGGACGATGCGTATATGCTAGAGTAGATACTGTTTTTCAAAGTCTACCATTCTTCCAGAGTGCTCAATCAGTGTGTGAGAGCATAATTTTGTGCACTATACCCTTTATAAAGTCCATCAGAGAACGAAACGCTTTATTTTCCTATTATCATTATATATATATATGTGTGTGTGTGTCTGTGTGTGTGTGTGTTTGTGGATGTGTGTAAAAATTCAGATATAGAAAATATATATTTTTAAAAATAAAAAGAAAAGAAAAGAAAAAGTCAATAAAGAAAATAACTAAAACATATCTGTAAAAAGGCAGCATGGTTTTAAATACAAAAGGAAAAACTGTCTCTCTTCGAAACAAAGAATGCATCATCTAAAAGAAAAAATAACTTACTTAGAAAATTCTTGAGAAAGTTGCTATCGGAACTTGCCAAAATCTAAACCCGCACCCAAAATCTCTCCTATTTTAAAAGAAATAAAGCTTTCCTGAACCAACATACATAAGCATATTTTTTGAAAATTTAAAAGAAAACGATTAAATCAAAATCTTTTATTTAAAATAAATAGAAACTTAAATAATTTGCCAATTTAAAAAAATGGATAATAATTTCATTAATAAAACAGAAATAAATATATAAATATCAAACCTAAGAAAAACATCAGCAACAACAATAACAACATTTACTTACTTTCGTTTAAGAGACATTAAATTACATCACTTAGCATTTACCATAGTTTACCTTGACTTTCAGAGTTAGCCGTAAGATGGTTCGATTTTTTTTTGTTTTTTTGTTTTTGTTTTATGGCTTATCAACCTCAATGGTTTATTTAGAACAGACAAGATTTTTCAAGTAGATTCATATGAATAGAATATGTATTGTTTGTAAAATGGTTTTCGTTGACAGTCAGATGAATTGCTGGTATGTATTTTTTTAAATGTGTTACTGGTAATATTTTTTCTTCAAAATTCCTATAAATTTTATTTTTTTAAGTATATTTTTATCTTTTCATAGTATGGGGGTTAATTAATAGCTAGGAGCTTAACAGGTACTACTACTCCAGGTCAGGGTGGACCTGGGAACAACAGAAAATAAGAGGTGGTTCCATGCTCCTCAAAACTTCTAAATTAAAGGCCTTGCTTCCGGGTACAGTTTATTATCATCCCCAGGAACCTTAGCTGTAGAAAATATTTTAAACCACATATGACGTAGAACGGTGCATAGCCTACATTGACTTATACAGTTAGCTGCAAGCATATTTTGAAGGTTTTTGAATTTAAACATTTTCAAAATGAAACGATATTATTTACTTCTTTGATAAATGCACGTCGCAAAATAAAACCCGCGCACTATTCACTTTATAAAGTCCACCAGAGAACGCAAAGCTTTGTTTTTCTATTGTCATTATAGATAGATAGATAGATAGATAGATAGATAGATAGATAGATAGATAGATAGATAGATAGATAGATAGATAGATCTTACTATTGTTATGATAATAGCAGACTGAAATCCAAAAGCTATCAAGTTTCGGTGCTCAATGTATCATCATCAGGCAGAAAAACATGGTTCAGTTGCAGGATCACATATATATATATTGATAAGTAAATGTAAAAAATAAGGAAATAATAAAAAATAAATAAAAATGAAAAATGCTATTATATTAGTTGAATAAAGTGGTGTGGGGGTTATTACAGCTTAAAAGATTTGTTGGTGTAGACCAATGAATATTGACACATTAAAATGCAACTTTCTAACTATATGACAGGAAGTGTCAATCTGTGTTAGTTGAGATAAGTATTGCACAAATATGTAGTCAATATATTGTTTAAATGCGATGAGATTGAAATTAAAACAATAAAGGAATTGTCTTAAATATGGAAAGAAAATATTAATGTAAAAAGTAGACGAAAAATCATAAATTAGTTGTTGAAGGCGTAATTACTCGATTTTTGAGTTAATGGATAGTGAAACTAAGCGAAAACAGTTATGATGGTGAATTAAGCAACAAAAGGTGATAGCTTTTGAGTTACAGTATACTTTTATTATAACAATAACAACAACTATATAGCTATAAATGCTCTACTTCTGCATTGAGCACTTTATAAAAAGTAAAAATTAAACTGAGGAATATATACCTATGATTTAAACCACTTATATATATATATATATATATATATATATATATATATATATTGAATAATATAGACAAGTTTTGTCTATTAATTTTGTGTAGGATCCGTTCATACCGTCTGATATACTTGATGGTGATGTCGTTAAAAGACAACAAAAAATCACAGTATTTGTTGAATTTTTTATCAGGTCTAAGCTTTCGGCTCACATAAGCCATTATCAAAGAGTAAATAATAACACACAGTAAACATAGAACATTTAAGCTATTAACAATAAAGATAATTGAATTGAAAATATAAGTCCATCCCTACCGTGGCGGATGGCCGAAGACAGTGACAAAATAGTGGTGTTGTGGTCCCTGGTCTGATTACAGACATTTGAGTACGTTGTTGGAAATATCGAAATTGATTGTATTCAAACCAGGTTTAAACTGTTTAATGTAGAGTGCTTCGAGAATTTTTAGTTTCTGCTTATTATTTTCTTGTTTGAGTATGTACGTGTTATCAACAAGCGTTTTTCTCAGAAGTGTGCGTTGATAACCGTGTTGTTCTAAATGACGGAATATATTTGAATTTTTATTTAAGTGCAACGTCAGACGCCGTGAGAGCGAATTTGTGGTGTGGCCGATGTAGATATTATTGAGGTTGTTAGAGATACATTCTCTAAATGGACATATGAATTTATATACTACATTGGTCTTTTGCAAATCACTAACGGTGGGGGAAGAGTCGTTGCGGACAAATGAATTAGATGTAGTGGATTTAGTGTAATATATAATGAACTTAATTCTTTTGTTAGCGTCTGTCGGAGAAATATTAGTATTTATGAGTTTTTTTAGGATGTTTTCATCTAGTTGGTAGTTGGAGTGCATCTGGCTACGGTACAAGAGAGTGATATGTTTAGGATTGGTTGGGTTAGTATCATGTGTTGTTTTTTCCATGTTAAGCTTTTTAAGAAAGTAATGTATTTGTTCATCAACTATGTAGTTGGGAAAATTATTATTGATGAGTGTCTGTTTTATGTTTTTTAGTTCACTGTAGAAGATCTGATTTGTAGATGAATTGACTTTTGCACGGTATAATAGATTTTTTATAATGGCTATTTTGTAATAGTGGGGGCATTCACTAATATAATTGAGTGTGGAGGGATTTTTATTAGTAGGTTTTTGATACGGTGAGATAGTAAATTTATTGTTGTCAGTGTTAATTAATATATCAAGAAAAGGAATTTTGTTATCTTTGCTAAGTTCATAAGTAAATTTTAAAACTGAGTTATTTTGAAACTGTTTTTGAAGTTGTAAGATTTCATTAGTATTTTTAATTGATAGTAGGATATCATCAACATATCTTAGATATATTGATGGTTTTGTAAATTTTGCAAAGGTAGTATTTTCAAGGTTAGACATGTAGAAATTACTAAAAATCGGACCAAGCACTGAACCCATGGAGACTCCGTCACGTTGTATATATATAGTGTTGTTTGGATCAACAAAAGGCACTTCAGTAGTACAAGCTAGTAGAATTTTTCTTAGGATGTTGGGATTAATTTTGAGTGGGGGTAATGAAGGATTACTGTAAACATTTCTTATAATTATATCAATAGTTTCACTGACGGGTACATTAGTAAAAAGGTTTTCCACATCAAGTGAAGCTATGATTTCATTATTAGGTTTTTCACTCTTGAGGATTTGGATTGCCTCTAGGGTTGACTTTATGCTGTATTTACTCGGAAGGTAGGGTGTGATAAGCTGGTTAATATGTTTAGTTAACTGGTATACAGGAGTAGGAATTTGGGATATGATAGGGCGGAGAGGATAGTTAGGTTTATGAGTTTTTATGGTTCCGTATATGTAACCAGGTTTATAGTCACCAATAATTTTAGGGAGTTTTAAGGAATTCTGATCAGCGTTGTTGGCACTAATGAGTTTATTAAGTTTAGATTTTAGTTGGTGAAAACATCCTAAAAAAACTCATAAATACTAATATTTCTCCGACAGACGCTAACAAAAGAATTAAGTTCATTATATATTACACTAAATCCACTACATCTAATTCATTTGTCCGCAACGACTCTTCCCCCACCGTTAGTGATTTGCAAAAGACCAATGTAGTATATAAATTCATATGTCCATTTAGAGAATGTATCTCTAACAACCTCAATAATATCTACATCGGCCACACCACAAATTCGCTCTCACGGCGTCTGACGTTGCACTTAAATAAAAATTCAAATATATTCCGTCATTTAGAACAACACGGTTATCAACGCACACTTCTGAGAAAAACGCTTGTTGATAACACGTACATACTCAAACAAGAAAATAATAAGCAGAAACTAAAAATTCTTTTCGAAGCACTCTACATTAAACAGTTTAAACCTGGTTTGAATACAATCAATTTCGATATTTCCAACAACGTACTCAAATGTCTGTAATCAGACCAGGGACCACAACACCACTATTTTGTCACTGTCTTCGGCCATCCGCCACGGTAGGGATGGACTTATATTTTCAATTCAATTATCTTTATTGTTAATAGCTTAAATGTTCTATGTTTACTGTGTGTTATTATTTACTCTTTGATAATGGCTTATGTGAGCCGAAAGCTTAGACCTGATAAAAAATTCAACAAATACTGTGATTTTTTGTTGTCTTTTAACGACATCACCATCAAGTATATCAGACGGTATGAACGGATCCTACACAAAATTAATAGACAAAACTTGTCTATATTATTTAATGAAACCTGCATTAATATATATATATATATATATATATATATATATATATTTTAATCATATCACCCCAAGCAAGGCGGTGACGCCACTGATGCGCATGGGGCTACTTAAGAGTAGAATGATAGGAAAAAAAGAAAGCCGGGAACCACGTCCTAAACAGGAAACAAGGGATGAGCCTCTTCACCTATTCAAAAGACGTGGGTGGAGTGTGAACCGGGCGATAGTTAAGTCTATCTACTCCAATTAAAGTTAAGTCTATCTACTCCAATACTCTCATCTCGTCGCTCTTTCGCTCTCTCTCTTTCTTTCTCTCTCTCTCTCTCTCTCTCTCTCTGTACATATATATATATATATATATATGTATATATATATATATATATATATATATATATATATATATATAGACATCCGCATACAAGCCTATTTTATTTCAATAGAAAAGTTTGTGACTATATAATGGATATGTGCACTCTTTTTCCGAGCCCAGCCGTCTGTTTGGGTGGTTAAACAATTCCAGTCGCTAATTCTTCTATTGAATTATCAGTCATTATGTCCTGCGCCTCTACACGTTATGTGTTACTGCTATGGTTTCCGTACTAAGTCAGATTTCAGTGTGTGGAGTCGCTAACCAAATGTTGAGTTGGGTTTTAATTAAGAGTAGTTTCACTAAGGACTAGTTTGCAAGCTAAACTCGAGACCCCATCCTGTCTTATTGAATGAGGCTGGGCCAGAGGAGATGGCTTCATATGGTATATGGGTGAAAGCAAACATAACATTTTCGACTGGAATTGGAATTGGACAAGCGCATAGTCTATAGAGGGTGGTCGAAAAGTAACTCCCTATTTTATGTGCAAGTGGCCAGCCAAGTGTACTGGCATAACACCATGTGATTTTTTTGTGGGGGACGATCTCCAGGAGCTACAATCTCCAGGAGCTACAATCTCCAGGAGTTTAAATGTAAGGTCAATAGACACCCCCTAACGCACTAACTCGCATCCATTCTCTCAAACACACTTCCCATGTACATCCTTACCCGTCTATCACCCTCCTTCTAACATTTTCTATATCTAACCACTCTCTCATCACCTTCCCCTGTGTAACTCCCGCGCAATAGTGACAGTGGAATGCCTTGCTTGGGGTGAAATGGTTAAAAAAAACTTAAAGGGCGAATACAAAAAATTATGTCTTCAATTCTACAAAACTTACTGATAAAATTAGTTGACGCGATTTCAGGGCGGCTGGTTGCAAAATCTCGTGCCCAGAAGAAATTTTAAATAAAACCTCATGCTAAGCGCTTTCTTTTCATATCGATTTCTTGTAAAAATTATAGTTAATAAATAAATTATAAGCATTTTAATATAGGAAGTTTCTTTCAATTATCCTGCATATAGCTTTATATCTTATTTTTGTCTATAAAATACCTGAAAATATTTGCCCTGTATACATTTTATTATTCTACATTATTGAAAGTGTGGACTGGTCTTTTTTGATTTTATGCAACGCAAAACATTCTAAAAACTAGGGTAAATTCTCGTCGAGGATCGCTTGAGAGGACGGCTTAGGACGGAGGTTTCTTCTGTGAAAATATACGTGTTTACTGAGTGTCCATTAATGATAATTTCGACATTTCATTTCTGAACAGGCAACATTAGTCGTATCTACCGAGCGGCATTCATAAGAGAAGCCATTTTATAGCGAAACGTATATTCGTCGGTGTTCTTTTGTTGATATAACGAATAAAATTGGCAAAATGTTTCCCTCGTCTATAATGTGTAATCCTCAACATCTGGATTTTGATTCGAATACACAACTATTCACATTTTGCAAGAATAAACACACTAGAGGTCGTGAGAGAAAGTGAGAGAGAAAAAAGAGACGGCCGACTTGGCTAGAACTTTGTTAACAGAGATGTTTTGAAGCCGATCAAAAACAGCAGATGCTGTTAAGAATCAAGGGTCTGGTTTCAATAGTAGCACAGCCCTTCTCAAGGGAATGGTCGTATGGAATCTTACAAAAGACCCGGCTCAACGCCAGCTGAACCTATAAAGATCAGCCAATGTATACTCCACAGTGCTTACACTCCAAAGTGACTGTACATTTATTCAGATCATACACATACGTTACATTAAATGTGAACAATTTTATACACAGCCGCGTTATTCGCGTCGTTCGCTGCATAAAACACGATACGCTGGTAGTATCACCGCCATTATCATCATCGTTGGTAACTACACCCTTGACTCTCTTATTTTTCTCATTCTCTTCTTCATCAGACTCTTTACTTCTTTCTAGTCATTTCTCATCCTTCTTGATTTATTGCTAACATGACTTTAAGCTGACAAACACATCACACTAAAACATTGGTTCCCTTACGATCACTGAAATAAAGAAACGTCTAACCTGGTCAGTACCTCGATGGGTGACGCCTTGGGAATACTATGTGCTGTAAAATTGAATGTGCGGAAGGTGTAATGGATAATGTCTCGGAATTGTTAATCGATGACCCGAGTTCCAATTTTCGTGAATTCGTTACATTCACATCCGCGCAAATTTATGTAGAAAAACTATGAATCACCGACATCTGGCAAGTAAGACTTGTCTAAAATATTATCTTCAAAAAACAATTCTTACTATCTAAAAATATATTTTAGCTTTAAATAACCTGAAAAGGGTGGAAAACCCGTAGAAAATGAATAGATCAATTGATCTAACAAAAATATAATATCTCGATAA
The DNA here is from genome assembly GCA_037127315.1 of Ascarosepion bandense. NCBI lineage: Eukaryota > Metazoa > Mollusca > Cephalopoda > Sepiida > Sepiidae > Ascarosepion > Ascarosepion bandense. The sequence goes on from JBBBDQ010029091.1 coordinate 36,895, forward strand.
TTTCTAGAGAAATATTTTAACGAATATTTATTTATATATAACAACTAGCAGTATAGCCCGGCGTTGCTCGAGTGTAATGAAGCTTCAAAACTAATCCATGGTCCTGGAGCTCAGACTCTTTGGACGTTGGCACGAAAGACTAAAAAGCAAATAGCAATAGTTGTTTCCAGTCAAAGCGAACCCGTAGATTGAAAGAAAAATGAATGGATGTAAGTCAAATTTTGATTTCCGGTATCGATGTCAAACACGTTTTCCGTCGCAAACTGAATTTTGAAGGCTAAGTAAGTTCTCTGAGTAAATGGTATCTAAGACTAAGAACTACAATTATATCTACTTAGAGCAAAACTCAAAGCAAAAACCAAAAATAAAATTGCTGAAAACCTGATTTTGATCAGACCCGATAGGATATTGGGGCACTGATTGCCAATATCGGGGAAAAACCGAAAAAAATAGGTAGCCCGTGACCTGACCGAAAGCCTAAAAAATATTTGTGTGAAGTTTGGTGAGAATCGAATAAGAATTGTGGATTTGTATAAAGGACATACATACAGACAGACAGACAGACAGACGCACGCACACACACACACACACACACACACACACACACAAATATCTTGCCTTTTATATATATAGATTACGAATGAAATTCTAATCATTTCAGTTTTTATCTATAGCAGTAAAAGTGGTATGTCTATTATGTCTGTTCTTTCTCTAGGTCCGCCTTGATAATTATTACTATACGTTTTTATTCTACGATGAAACTTTTCATAACTATTAGTATTAACATTCTAATTTTTACTATATTTTCATCAAATTCAGAACCCAAGAGATACTCAAGACTGTGGTTTAATGAATGAATGTGTTTTATAAATGCAAGATGAGGAAGTAAGAAAATTTGATTAAGAGGCTATTTAGGAAAGATAACGGTTGATGCGATCAAGGACTGTCTAAGCCAAAGATTCTTTTACGATTCGAGTGTTACATATAAAATAATCTATATAAACTCTATACTTCTAACTTCCCTGCCTGAACTCTGAAATATTTACTCAGTAATTATGTATTTATTTTTGCTTCTCTCCCAATAGACAGATTCATCTATTGTCCAGTTCACACCTCCTTCCGTTTTTGTTTTTTTTAACAAGAGCAGCGGTATATCCATTTTTCCTGTTTAGGATTGTGTTTTCTGTTCCTTCTAAAGTCTGTTCAATCGTTCATATTTTCCCAATAACAACAACCTTGATTCTTCAATTTTGAGTGTTAGCAATCATTCCTGCATAGCTCCAAGAACTTCACTTTTTGTACTTTCTTTAGCTTATATATCACCACAAAGTAACCCACTAGCTTGAGTGGCCGTTGCGCCTAGTATAGGCGGACATTAAAAAATATAAACGTTTACCATTTATAGGATACAAATCTTATATAGTCTAACAATTTAAACACAAAAAGTAAATTTGCACAGCCGCAAAAATGATCAGAATGACTGAAAACATTTTGGAAAAACCCAGACTAAGGTCAATTTCACAAGTCCGTGAAAAAATTAAGATTCTGGATTCTGATTGGATAGGAAATAGCAAATGGATATATGGCCCCGGTCAAATTTTCTTAACTCCTAGAAAATGGGTATGCTGTTCGAACCTTTCACTTAACTAAATTCCACTACTTAACCACGTCCCTTGACTGGCAAAACACAGTCAGAAGGGCGCAGAGATCAGACAGGCCAGAGAACCGACAGACAGGTTCAGCGATTACCCAAATGGACACGAAAGAAAAAAAGAAACAAAGGAAAAACAACAACAAGAAGACATCTTCAACTGACTCCTAAAAACTAACGTCCGATAACTACAATTTCCTTTATTGCTTCACCTTCATTTTTCTTCCGTTCCCAACCTTTAAAAAAAGGAAAAGGAACACAAACTTTATTAGTAGCCTGATTAATCTTTTTACATACACGCATTCTGCTACTTACTACTATTTCTATTTGAACCTTTTCCCTCTTATATGTTATTTGTCACTCTCACTTTTTCACCTTAAATTGATCGCCCCTTTTCTTTTCCACCTACTCAGCGGTGAACACAAAAAGAAAAAGAAACAGACATTACTTTATTACTCTGATGAATTAAAGACAGCGAAACAGAGACACTTTTTTGTTCAAACTACATTTGCTTAAATCTAAAATACATTTTTCTATAAAACAAGATATAAGAAATATACACATTCTTTGTTCTGCATGTATGTTATAAAATATACGGTTTTTCTAATTTTTTTTAATTTTGTGGACAGAATATCCCGCATTAAATTCTCCCCTTGTAATCCGGGTGTTCTGTACCCCACACATCACAGGAGATAAATTAGGGTCAGCTCTGTTTTGTTAAAGTTATTATTAGCTTCCTTTTGGAGTTATTAAAAGATTCGTTGTTCATTGAGGTGTGCAATATGGGTTAGGACATAGATCAAACTTTAGATTTTCGGTAATCCACCTATAAATTGTGCTATTATCTGCATATACATTGAATAAGGATTGGAGAATGTTCTTAGGCAGATTGTTAATAGAAAACAAGAAAATAGAGTAGAACTGGCAATATTATTATTAAAAAGAAATTTTTTTTTTTTTTTCATCATATCACCCCGAGCAAGGCGGTATCGCCACTGATGTGCAGGGGGCTACATAGGAGTGTAAAGATTGGAAAAGAGAAAGCCGGAAACCACATCCTAAACAGGGAACAAGGATGAGCTTCTTCTCCTGTTCAATAGACGTGGGTGGAGTGTGAACCGGGCGATAATTTAGTCTATCTACTCCAATTGAAAAAAAAAAAAGTGAGAAGATTGGAAAAGAGAAAACTGGAAACTGCATCTTAAACAGGAAACAAGGGATGAGCCTCTTCACCTGTTCAATAGTTATTGGTGTTATCATGTTTCAGCTGTTGTACCTTCTGGCCTTCACCAGATGTATGTCAATCTAGATAATCTACAGGAAATTCTGGAATAATAACCTAATGGATTAAAGTGTTGATTAGTGAATGACATAGTAATTTCAAGTTTGAGTTTTGTTTAATCGGTATATCAACCACTGTGAGTTATTTCATGTAAAAAGAAAAAAAAATGTGAGGTTTTAGGGTTTTTTTTTTTTATAGAAAACTCAAGATGGTTTTGTATTTTTGAAAAAGTCCTTTAAGTTGCTTGTTTGATAGTGTTTTAACCGAGTTTGTCTGCAACTGTTACAGTTCAAGAAATTGTGTTTGACTCTAAGGGGTACCTTGTCAGGAGTGCATTTTTTGTGGGGGGGAGCTTTGTCTGCGCTTTCATTTCTGTATATATCAATATGGCTTGATATCCAGGTGAGTATGATACTATTATTTTTGGAAAGAATGTTCATTTTGTTTAGGAGTTTTGAGATGAGAATGTTTGATGTATCTTTGTCCTGTAGTGCTAAGAGGGCTGCTTTGGAATCTGAATAGATAATAAATTTAAATAGGTTGGTTTCCTTCTGCTTGATCTGCTACTTTAAGTTGAGAGTCGATTATTTACAAGACTAGTCAGTAGCCATGGCTTTTGAAACCAGAAACGCTGTTAACCGTTAGATCACTCGCATTTCAACCACTAGTCATGAGTGATGCGGAAACTCTTTGAGCAGAAAAATAACACAAGTATCAACGGTTGCTTCAGACTGATGCTAAGTTTAAATAAAAACACCTTTCAACTCAGAGAGATTACAATCGACCCTGACAGCATCAACCGGATATTTTCTTTGACACATTATCAAATTTCATTTTGTTTATATCGCTTTTTACTTAAACAATCTCACTAACCCCCCCCCCTCTCTCTCTCTTATTTCACATACATCCTCTTTTCATCTTTTCTGCTTTTTAATGCTATGTCACTTTATAGGCATCCCTGACTCCCCGGCTTCCTTTGTGTATTTGAATTGCAATGACAACATGAGAAATACTGGTTTCCGTTTATTTTCTCCGATGTTTCAAATTAAGAGTTTTCCCAATTTAGACTGCTTGTAACCCATCTCTTTCTTTCTCTCTTACTGTTTCGCTCTCTCTTTCACTTTCTTTATCTAACTATTTATCGTATCATTTCTCTTTTATCTAATCCAGGGCTTCTTCATGATGTAGGTGTTTGTGACTCTCAACAGCTTCCTTTTGTTTAAGAAATTAAAATGCAATTGCTAAATGGGAAAGATATCGGACTTGACTTCTCTATAAAGATTTTCCTTTTTTAGAATGATTGCCACTCAAGGCTGGAGAGCTCAGTTTGCTCTCCTATTTAACCCATAGCTGTTACGGATAAAAGTGTATTCATGTCATTCGCATTTTCTTCGTTATTATTCTGAATCCTATCATACCACAAACGATAAAGTCACAGTCATTTTTCCCAACCCCTCCTTATTGTTCTTCACCGCTTCTTCTTCTTTTACGCTAAGATATTTCTTTTCTTTTTATTAACCGACACCGTCACTCCAACTTATAACACCACCGCGGGACTCCTATGGGAGGGTTGGAACTGCATCCTTCCATTGATAGTTTTTCTTAATATATCAATCAGCTTATGGTTAAGTGATTGAAAATAAAGTCTAACCTGGCAGGAGTGTACGATTCTTGATGTTTATGTATAACTTTCCGACTGCCTCGCTGTGAATTCCTCAGTCAGACACGCGTAAATTTCCTTTTTATCGTAAATAGTTACTTTCTTTAGTCGACTAGTTTATAACTATAATTCTGATATTGACTGTAAGATCCGCGTTAAATCTTCCGAAAGGACACATTGCTTAAAATACAAATGTTCCTTGAAAAGTTCTCGGGCTGACCAAAAACAATGACCTTCATCCATTGTTACACATATTCGCTTAGAAATTATTTTCCTAAGATTATTAACTCTTCCCAAATTCCTGATATTTGTTCATTTAAAATAATTATGCGATTGGGTCGGATCGAAAAACAATACGTACTTGACATCAGAATCAATTCTTCGTCATAAGCTATTAAAATTTTACTGTTACTACACCATACTATACCCCTTCGTGGAATGTCTTAGGAGTTGCATTGAATCGATCCATATATTGGTCCTAGCCATTGATTTGATTGATTTGGTTGTTTAATGGCGTATCAACTCTTTATGGGTCATTTATCTTAGAAAGTAAGTATCTGGTTCTACAGAAGGATGCTGCCAATATCATGGATCGAGCATGTGAGCAATGCTTAGGTCTTTAAAATGATGGAAACGAAAAGAAAATTAATTCTGAGCATCAGAAAAAGACAGCTGAAGTTCCTGGGACATGCAATGAGGAAGGAGGGCTTGGAAAACCTGATACTAACTGGCCAAATTGAAGGGAAAAGAGACAGGGGAAAGCAACGAATAACGTATTTGAAGGACCTAATCAGGTGGATGATGGAACGAGGGTTGAATGGTGTAACAGGAGACGGCGTGCTCAGAGCCACCAGGGATAGGGAAACGTGGAAAGCCATGATCGCCTACGTCCTGAAGGGACATAGCACATAGAAGAAGAAAAAGAGGGGCGGAGATTGAGAGAGATATCAAGAGGAAAAATATTGAGAGCGACAAGAGACAGTGCCAAGTGGAAGTCCACGATCGACTACGTCGTGAAGGGACATAGTACAAAAAAAGAAGAAGTATGAAAAATTAACAGCTTGTCGACATCATTATTTTCTCTTCTAATTCCACGTGTTAAACGCTGTTCAAGTTCTGTTATTTGGTAAAGAGCTTTGTAATTTTTAACTCAATGTATAGTACCTGATGAAATATCATCTGCGTTATTATGTAGAGAACTTATCCATTAGAGACCGTATTTACTCATAAGTCTCTGAAAACGGTACTAGTATAGATGTAATTTTTCACCGATATCCCCATAAAATAAACTAATGAAATTTATATATATATATATATATATATATATATATATATATATATATATATAATTAGTTTTTGATCACAATTAAATTAGACCAGTTCTCGTAGTGAAAGTGCTTAAAATATTTATATAGTAGGACTTTTAAATATTTTTCACTTAGAAATGAGTTATTTCCGCAACGTAGGTTTCAAACATTCGGTATCTTTAGACGATTTATAATAATTGATATTACAACGCTCTTCAAGCGTACAAACAGGGATTTTTACGAAAGCGTGACTGGAATTTTTAAACAACCGAAATATTTTAAAATTAGAGAGGGGTTACTTAAGGATCTTAAAACACTTTATTCCAGGTTTGCATGATCCTAAGATGTATTTATAGGTATGATTGCATCTGGATATTATTTCTGATGTGTCATTCAGTTTTGTATTATTTTTTTGTTGTGAAAACAACATAAAACAATTCATAGATTATGTTGTTTCTGGAACAAAATAAATTAATGAATTAAAGAATAATTAATACATATTAGGATCATACAAAAACGGGTGAAAGTGTTTTAAGATCCTTAAGTCACTCCTCCCTAATTTTGAAGATTTTCGGTTGTTTAAAAATTCCAATCGCGCGTTCGTAAAATCCCTGTTTTAAAAACGTTAGAATATCAATTATTATAAATCGCCTGAATATACCGAAAAGTTGCAGAAATAATTCATTTACAAAGGAAAAAAATATACATATAAATAGATAGAACACACACACACACACACACACACACATATATATATATATATATATATATATATATATATATATATATATATATATATTCACAAGAGAAAGGTTATATTATAAACATTGTAACGTATATATATATTCATGAATGAGGCAGAATCTCATTGAGTAGACTAAACGGCTCGTTCTAACTGACGCGAAATTCAAATAAAACACCCCCAGCACAGAGCGATTACCATCAAACCTTAGAGCATCAACGAGATATTTTCTTTTACACATTATCAACTTTCACTTTGTTTATATCACATTTTAAACCTCGGCAGGTTTACATTTACACAATCTTCTTTCTTTTGATATGTGTGAATAGCAATGGCAACATGAGTAAGATATTGGTGTGCTTTCCTATATATATATATATATATATATGGTTTTATTTTATACTTACACTAGCAGTATAGCCCGGCGTTGCTCGGGTGTAATGAAGCTTCAAAACTAATCCATGGTCCTGGAGCTCAGACTCTTTGGACGTTGGCACGAAAGACTAAAATGCAATAGTTGTTCCAATTAGACAGAAACCGTAGACTGAAAGAAAAATGAATGGATGTAAGTCAAATTTTGATTTCCTGTTATCGATATCAAAGTTTTCGCCGTAAACTGAATTTTGAAGGCTAAATAAGTCCTCTGATTAAATGATATCATGTCTGAGATTAAGAACTACAATTATACCTACTTAGAGCCAAACCCGAAGCAAAAACTAAAATAAAAGTTCTGAAAAAAATACAGACATACAGGCAGATGACACACACACACACACACACACACACACACACACACACACACACACACACACACATCTTGCCTTTTATATATATAATCGATTTTCTGCACTATTGTAAGAACTGCAACCTTGAAACTTCCGAATACCGTTTCTTATGTCTTTGTCTATGAGTGTATCAAATTTGTTTTAAAATCGGACCACTCCTTCCATAAACCGATTTTTTCGATTATCGATTTTCAATATTCATCGGGAGTACCTCGGCACAAAACCGATCTAAGAACAGTCGCAGACGCTTATAGTACTACTGTGTAATTTTCAAGAAAATTGGTTCAGCCATTTCGGAGTCTATAGGTAACGGACATACACACATGCAAACAGACACACTCACACAGACAAAGTTCCATTTATAAATACGTTTAGATTAAATACTTTTTATCCCTTAGACTGAACATTTTAAGCCATAATTATAGCATTCCCTAAAATTATATTTTTATCACACACACACACACACACACACACACATATATATATATATATATATATATATATATATATATTAACATTTCACCTAAGCTAAGGCAATTTTACTGCCACAAGAGCATGATAGAAAGAATGCGAGTCAGAGAGATAGGAGATGACTATTGACTTTACATTTAAATTTTTGGGGAGTATAGCTGTCAAGGAAGCAAGTATACAGAAGGGAATTCCACAGACGGGAAGTGCAAGAAAAGAAGCTGATGAATTAGAATGTGCGGTTACATTTTATTGGTTTCGCTGTAAGACGGTGGAACCTAGTTGCTAGTATATATGTGGCTTCCCTGTGCCTCTTCTATAAGTACTTTCACGGCTTCTGCTCGGATGAACTTAAATCACTGGTGCCCAGTAGGTGTGAATTTGCACGAGATACTAGATTGGCAACTAGGTCCCACCCCTTTACAGTGAAACCGACGAAATGTAACCGCAATTTCTATTCCAACAGCTTCTTTTCCCCCACTTCCCTTCCGCATGATTGCTTCCCCGACGGCTACAACCTCCAGAAGTTTAAATGTAAGGTCAATAGACACCTCCTAACACACTAACTCGCACCCATTCCCCCAACACTCTCCCTACATACCTCCTAACTCGGCTATCACCCTCCCTCTGACATTTCCTATACCCAATCGCTCTATGTAACCCCCTACGCTATAGTGGTAGTGGACTGCCTTGCTTGGGGTGATATGATATATATATATATATATATATATATATATATATATATATATAATGTTAAATTTTTATGATGTTAGTGCCAGACGTTTAGGTGAGGTTTTATTGTCATAAAGTTCTCGTGGTATATTATATGTTCCTGTTATCTGTGTGCAACTTTTGTGCAGAATCCTTTGTAGAAGGTTCTGCACAAGACTTCACTACTAAAATCAAAGTCATATATAGCCTGATTGTTCAATTCTAGGAGCTAACTTGTTGGATATTTATGAATTATTTGAAGAAGCCAGTACAGCCTACACACACACACGCACATATATATATATATATATGTGTGTGTGTGGGTGTGTTTATATAGGATTAATGCTGAGCAGTTTGTCACTTATATTAACCGAGAGGATTAATACCCTGATGACAAGAACAAACCAACAAAGTAATTAAGAGTACATCCAATCACTAAAATACATTAAAAGGTAATATAAAAAATCAAACCCCTACACAAATAATACAATTTTGAAAAGAAATCAATACAACAAAAGTAAAAGCCACTGACCACTCACAGAAAAAAATAAAATTAAACCAAATCCCATATATATAAAAGAAAAAAACAGGCTAGACCAGCAGAGAAAATCTTAGTGTCCTGACTAGTGACGACATCATAATGGTGTCCTTATTTAACTTTGATGTTAGTATGAAACTTTTGTATTAAGAAACAAACTTCTCAACATTAATCCTATCAACGCTCCATCTCTACCTAAAAATCGAGCACTTTTCAGCAGAAAACTGTTTGCCAAAATACGTTTTTTATCAGTAAAAGTATTGATAAAAACAACCTTGCCTCTAAACATTATCACAGCTCAACACTATATATATAGATATATATTCATATAGATAGGTTTGAGTTTATAACCCTCCGGGTTTCACGCTCTTGCGATCATCAGACAAAGTTTATCTGACGATCGCAAGAGCGTGAAACCCAAGATTACAAACTCACACCTATCTATATGAATAAGTCAGCTTTATCACTGATATTGAGCGCTTCAAATAAGTACCACGCATATATAAGATATAAATAATATAATATATATAACAAATTGCATATATATTGATATTTATAATTATATGCATACACTTTTCACACACACACACACACACACACACACACACACACATATATATATATATATATATATATATATATATATATCATTACTAAATTCAGGAAAAGATTTGTTAATTAATGCCAGTGGATCCAAGTAATATTAAACAAAATATTAAAATTGATCCAACAGAGATCCCGAAGTAAGTTAATTTATGGAGCAGATATTTATTTAATATCTTAATTTAAAGTTTTACATTTGGAAAATAGCCATTTCTACAAACTGTAAGATGCGCGATTCATCAATTACAAGTATAATCTATCATATTATACTTCTTGGGCTGATGTAGCGGGCTTTAAGAGCTCGTAGAACTAGCTATTCCCCAAGTGTAAACCATTGAATTTACATACGAAATATATATATATATATATATATATATATATAGAGAGAGAGAGAGAGAGAGAGAGAGAGCGAGAGAACGTAATATTAAAAAAAATAGTAATATCATAGTAAGGAATTTTAGGTAATTACAGACTATTAAGTATAAGTAGTTTCCTTGGTAATAAGCATTCGAAATCCTGAAATGTAAATGGAATCCAAATTATAACCGTTATTTCTAACTAGGTATAACCACTGTAACAAACCCTTTAACATTTGAAAATGTAGTAAAATGATTTTGCAGAAAATTTTATTGTATAAATGATTATTATTTTCCTGCATGTTTGGATCAATGTACATAATTTATTTCATTCAACTTGTTCCACTCAAGTTCATGTTTGAAAAATAGCAGAACCTTCATTCTGACATAAACAGGATATAGGATGACTGGACAGTAATTATATGTGTTCTGTCTATTAATTATCCATTCTCTTCTACGTCAACCATCGTGGCACATAGGATCAAGGCATATACATCAAAATATATGTCAATGTTACAATGCAAAGATCTGGCTTTATATCTTGTCGAATAATCTTCCTCCATGTGCCATGAATAGACAGGGTGTGAATAATCATGACCCTTCTCAACCTCCTATCTTAGTAATGTTTGATTTGTTATCATTATTCTAACTGCATGGGCATAAGTTCGTCATATAGATGACCTGCAGCTTCCATGCTCTTATTTGTGATCGATATGCCTACTGTCTCGATATAAGTTAGTCAGTAAAGTGCCATACGTGATACACACTTGGGTGATCATGTCTCAAAATGATATGACTGACTGAGAAGAAGGTTTTCCCGCAGTAGGTTGCCATTATTTTCTGCAATAGACTGGTTGCCAACCAAGATTATAGAACCCACTCTGTCCTGCTTTTAAACCTATAGCTGGAGAGAGAATAGACGGATAAATATCTTTACCAAGGGTAGTTGCGCGATGAATGCAACGAATTCAACTGGAATTCAAACTCGGCTCACCACAACGTATTGTCTCGATAAACCGTCTGTTAAATTCTCCAATCCTAAATTCCTTATTGTATGTTCAAGAATTTTCAGCTCTTTGTGATTCTGAATATAGGAGTTTTTTCTTTTTTGTGGTTTCAATGTTTCTTAATGCTTTCTCTTTGTTTAAACTCTCCGTCTAATGATTTCCTCAGCACCGTTGTGTAAAGCAACATTTTTTGTACGAGGAAAGGGGTATAGGAAAGATGAGAAACCAGAAGAAGGAATAAAAAAGAAAAAGAAAGAGGAAAACGAGATAGAAAGAACTAAAGAGACACGAAGAAAGAACCAATGAAAAACGGTTCAAGGAGAAACAAACCCCAGGTTTAGGTAGGAAGTAAAGTATAGGCATATACAAACAACGATGATACGGCATCTAGGCTTAACAAAGAGGAAGAAGTAAGCAAATGCACAGAGGAGAAAAAAGGCGAGAAAAAGTGGGAAAGTGTACAGGGAAAGAAGAGGTGGAGGGAAACATAAGTGGCAAGAGATAGGAATTTTAAATCTTTGGCCTGGAATTGATTGTAGATAGAAATATTGGTTGTAACGAAGTATAACGCTAAAACGTTTGGCATTTTTGGGGAAAAATAGTGAAATCACATACACAGACGTAGAAATTATTCAGAAGTGTAGATTTGAGGATGCTTAAAAATGCAAGACGCAGATATGGATTCATTAGTACAAATAAAAAAGAAAAGAATTATTAAAATTTAATTAAAAGAAAATTTATGTTAAATAGAATTTATATTTTAATTTTAAAAGCATTAATTAGATCTCAATTTAATAGAAAATAAAGATAAAACTAGAGATGAAATAACATAAGAAGAACGATCACATAATTAAAATTAAATATCAAGACACTCTGATTAATACGATAAAAAGTTTATAATTGCTGGTGATTCGAATTTTAGATTTTATAATTTTAGCAGGATTGTAAGTTCTTTAATCTGTTTACAATTTACTGTAGTTTCATGCCTCTGATTCAGTAATATGTCATTATTGATGTATTTGATAATTTCCATTTTTTCTTGTAGACAAAGGAAACATGGTTAATCTAGACGTTCTAGCCTGTTTGAGAATTTTCCATTTAATTTTAGGTGTTTTATTTTCTTTTTTTCAATTTCCAAAAATATTTAGAAAGTGATGTCATATGTTTTTTTGTTCTTATTAGTAAAAGACGAGAGATGATTGTAAAAACGCTTTTTAAAAAAGTTCATTGTATTTCCAAAATAAACTTTAGTAACCTTAGGATTCTCTACAGATGAAATTAAACACAAATAGACCAGGGATTTAGATAAATGCTTATTAGCTGGAGGGCATTGATTTGGATTTCTACAATTACAAAAGTTATATTATGGGCAAATTAAAATGAGTAGTAAAATTGTTTTTGTTGTATAATTTCAATATTTCTTGTGATGTAATTTAATTAATTTTTCTAAATTGTTGGCGCAGCTATAACTGAGGAAGTGTATTCCAATTGAAAATTTTGTTTAAGGTGTTATTTTTGGGAAAATGTTTATCAATTAACTTAAGAAATTTATGTCACAATATTGAAATTAACTAACTAATTAATTGAAGGATTATACCGTATGATTTTCCGTTTCTACTTTTCTTTTAGAGCTACTGATCTCAGAATATTAATAACTGCTATCTTTAAGAATTTTATTATAAATTGTTTTATGTTTTCCGAATATTTCTTTGCTGAAGGAGTGTGTGTTAATGCGACATTCAACCGATGATTGAATGTTTGATAACGGATGGTGGATGATTAGAGGGTTATATAAATTGGGTTAGCATTATTTTTCATGTAAGGTAGAAAATTAAGAGAAATTAGGTCTACCGTTATGTCTGAGAAGTCAACTTGTTTCATATTATGATTAACCCTCTAGGACCATTCGTATCATATTTGATACAGTATTTCCCTATAAGGAAACATTTGGTATTTCCCTATAAGGAAACATTTGGTATTCATTGACCGAGCAGTCAGTACTGCTTTCATTTGAAATTTATAAAATATTTCTCTTAAAAATTTTTCAGGAAAATATTTCTTTCAAGGCTTGTTTTCATACTGTATCAAATATGATACGAATGGCCCTAGAGGGTTAATCACTACGCTAAGACCAAAAGATTTAAAAACTATGAATTAATTTTCTAAGTCTATCAATCTTACCTCCAGTGGATTTATTTATTATCATAAGCCCGTCATCTCTATAAAGTCCTATATTATTTAAATAGATTTCTTTGAACGCCGTGAGGTTTTACAGAAGAAATAAATCCGAAGACTTTGCAGAATCCAGAGCTCCCATAGATAAATCAAAAGTATCAGTTGAAGTTTTAGTCTATTCTTCGTTGTCGTGGATAAGAACAGATTTTCTGCAGTTCAAAATTATGTTAATTTCCTCCTTAAAATTCAGCGAATTAAAGTGCAAGTTGTTTTTATCTTCAAATTTTTTGAACCAGTCGATTACCTCCAAAGTACCACTCCATTGTATTAATTTGTATTGATTTTTTATTTGCTGGTTTACTAGTTCTAACATTACTAATTCTACCCATCTATGACTTAGTTGGGTTGATAATCATGGTGGGTAATTTTCTGTGAAATTCTGATTTCTGATCTTTTAATAGTATATAAGCTTCTCGTAGTAATTTTTGGGACTCGGTTACTGAGTTTTAGTTATCAGTTATTTGTTTGTCCGAATGGTTAATTTTATCAATGTAATTAGAGTGCTCCATGTTGATTTTTGTAGATATTCGTTAATTTTTTTCTTTATTAGAGCTTTGTCTCCCTGGGGTCCATTTTATAAAAATTTGAAGTTTTATCTGATTTCACAAAAATCTGGTCAGATTCATTTATACTAAATGTCTTTGAAATTTATTCTTACGTTTGTGGAAGATGATGTAGTTTATAATATCGAATAAATCGTTCTCAAAGTTTAGGAGTTTGTCAATGAGAGGTGCAGTCTTTAGATTTTTAAATCTACATGTATCTTTAGTATTGGAAACACCATGGCCCTTAATGAAAATATACGCCTTCCATCTCATCTTTCGTATTAGATCTTCAAACTTTAGGACCACCTTTTGAAATTACTCCTGTTTGCTTGGAATAGGAATATTTTTCAGCGAAATGTCTAAATTCACTTTATCCATGTTCAAATTTATATTAATGGCAAAAGTGCTCAACTTTATATAGGAGTAGATTATCTAAATAAATAAGAAACGAAGAAAATATTTACAACGTTCAAAACATTAATTTAAAACAGTGCTCAGTATAGAAATAGAGCAGCAAATATTACTATAAAGGATATTTAGAACATGTCCAAACCAGAATATACTACAAAAGTCTACATTTCGTTTCGACATTGAAAGTACAATGTCACATCAGGTTGTAAATGCTTATATATATATATATATATATATATATATATATATATATATATATATATATATATATATATATATATATATAATAGCGTTTACAACCTGATATGACATTGTTCTTTATATATATATATATATGTCTGCATATTTTTATATTTCTTTATATATATATATATATATATATATATATATATATATTGTCTGCATATTTTGAATAAAATCCGTTAGTACTCACGGACAATCTTTCGCGTAATATAATTGAAAAAAGTAAGAAATGCGCTGTAACTTTGACAGTTGATTTTATTATCCATTTCGTGATGTTCAAAGTACTTTCAATCTCCTTCCGATATCATCTTCAAGGGTGTAAGGTGTTGTAATAAAAACTAACCGCGAGATGGTTTTGTTAAAAATTACCGTAAATTTTCTTCTTGCTTCAAATATAGCGGTTGACAAATTGCTTAGCATTCATTAGAATGTGAAAATTATCCGCAATTGAATTTTTCGTTGTAATGTCATGGTCACGCACGTATTAAAGCATGAAAAAACAGTCCTTTTTATAACATTACGACAGTATTCATAGCTCATTCTATAAATTGACGACTTAAGTTTTTAATGAATGTTCATTAAACATCTTATTTAATTTGCTCAATCAGTTTGTCCATATCTATCTATTTATCTATGTAAGGCTGTTGTTATCTAATTATCTCCCTATTTATCTATAAATGTTCTTATTTATCATTGTTAGATATGAACAAACTGAGATAGAGAGGTAAATATATACCTACCATAATATTATAGAATTTTTTATTTTCATTATTGCTTTCTAGTGTACTAAATTATTGTCCTCGTTAAACACTAGTTAATCATTAGCGTTGATTGAAGCACATATGACAATATTGTATCATTGGGTGAAGCCACTGAAACCGAAATAATCTTGGCCAAAATGCAATCACTTAAGCATCCCTGTATTCATGTTTTCCTAAGATATTTTCCCATATAGTTAAGGTGCCATAAATGGATGCGATGCCACAGGAGCGAATTTTAACATTTTTATCCTCAGACATATGAGAACATTAACGTGACAGCTTCCGAACTGATACATGAAATAAAAGTGTCCCTAGCTTGCAACCACAATATCGGAAATAGAAGTCTTCTTTGAAGTAGTCAGGTTAGCTGGATAAACGCCAGTTAGCGCTACATGCACCCCACAGCTGTATCCAGGATAATTCACGCCAGGTTCCCGTCGCTTGTTACACTTGCATTTATTGTGATCAACAATGCTCTTGTCATACCACCTTGAATTCTTGCAGGATCTCCGGGTCAGCTCCACCGGTATATCAAGGCGGAAGATGTATTAGTCAAACGCTGGAATAGCCGGGCACATTCTACTTGCTCTGCTCCTTCCCACACGAAAAATATAATCAGAGTGTGACGAGCCGTAAATTATCACTAACACATGTCACTCACAATGTGTTTTCTTTCTTGATATTTTTTAATTGTATTTATGGCTAGCAAGGATGTAAAGCCACTAATGCTTAATGATTTATGAGTGTGAAAAAATAAGAGAACAGAAACATTATTAAATAGCCAAGACAATAAAAAGTAATAAGAAAGACAGTAGACAATGACTAATATTGATTTAATTTTTTGAAGATCAATATTGGCTAAACTAAATCAACTGTAAATTAACGAGACGTTGTTGCTAACCCAGTATTGCGTTTGAATTCATAAAATCTAAATATTATAGTGAACAACTCTTCCGAACAAATACTATGAAATTCTTTATAGAAGAGTCACAGGTCAACACCTTTACGGGGGGGGGGGGGTAGAAAATAAGTTAATTCGAGTCGCTAGGTCAAGGATAATAATATTAATTCTAAATTTTCTAAGTTTAGGCCAACGTTCGATAGTAAGACTAACCAGGCTTCCCTCGATAACTATAACGTAAAAAAAGCAACCGTGGACGTGATGTCCACGGTTGCTATTCGCAAACGAAATTTCAAATTATACGAACTTCATCTAAGACGAGGTTAATTATAGGGAATAGTTTTTCTTATTTTCTTTTCAACTGAAAATATTTACATTTTTTTCATACTTGCTTGTTCAATTAAATAACGTTGATTTGCTTCATATTAATTGCCTGACGCACGCAGTGTTGAAGTTTATTTTTATTTTTCTAATGTAATGAACGTCAACAGAACACATAGCCATTGATTAATATAAACAAAATCGAATTGGTATTATTATACCAGTGATAGTAGAATATATATATATATATATATATATATATAGAGAGAGAGAGAGAGAGAGAGAGAGAGAGAGAGTGAGAGAAATACGCTGAGAAAGGTAGAGTCAAACGGACTGAGATATACATAGACAGATATAGACAGATAATTAACATATAGTGACAGAGAGAAATGAGGGAGATAAAAGAATTAAAAAGCGGAATATACTGAGTTCTGTGCTTTATATATTTGTGGTTAGCTAATAACTTTGAGAAACCGGTTTGTCTGCGAATATTTTCCTCTCACCTTTCGTACAATATGGCATGTATTTCAGGATAACTTTTCCGACGTAAATTATCGCACACGCACTGAGAAAGAGACAGAGAGACTGAGTAAGAAGTAAGAACGAAAAAATGGCGACCAGTTTGTTCACTCTGTCTTCGTTCATCTCTCAGCACAATTAGAACGATTGTAAGCTAAGAGCGAGTAAAAGCGACAGGGATGGCGTTTATGACAAGTGCCATTAAAATTGGTGTCTGCTCCAGTGCAGTGCGACGGGAAGCGACTTCATGAGTCATAAATCATCAGGTCCGGCATGTTTGAGTGGTCGAGAGTTCAAGGAGTCAACACCTCCATATTACATCAACACATAAAAGCAACGATTTTATTGAGGGATATTCATTCAGACAGGGCCATTAGATGATGTACAAGCGATGGTTCGAACAGTAACAAATATTTACGCTACACACTCGTAAATATACATGCAGTCATAGGTAGATATTTACCTACAAAAGCATTGATTCATATATATATATATATATATATATATATATATATGTGTGTGTGTGTGTGTGTGTGTGTGTGTGTGAGAAAGAGAGAGAGTGTGTTAACATGTGGAAATATATACACATATAAATATGCTAAAGCATAAAATATATGCTAACAGAAGCATATGTGTCAGGTACTGCTCAAATGCTTTCTGAATATAAAAATATCGGATGTAGTACAAACTTTAACTCCATCCATTGTTAGCAATACACATTTTGAGTTAGTGAGAAAATTTCATGCTGAAGATAAATGGTATTAACGAGGCTATCGGTTAATGAATTAAAGTCAATTCATATCCATCTCCTATTTCACAGAAAATCACCTGAAAACGACCGCAGAATTCAAGGTCGAAGCCGTGTGCTTATAATAATATCTATACGAATAAAAACTTAGATTAGTTTTTACGCTCTCACATACTGATTGAACTCTCTGGAAAAATGGTAGACTTTAAAAAAAGCAGTAAAATAAAAAAGCTATTCTAGCATCTACGCATCGTTCATTCAGTAATGAATTAGAACACTCTAACTACTAGAGTATGTTTACATAGAATATCACACGCTAAACGTCTGCCTCCTCTACCGAGCGCCCATAGCTCAGAGGTAGAACCGCCGACTGACGCCAATCCCGTTGGGTTTCAATCCTGGGTAAAAGCAATCGGGTGTCTAACCGCACTGATGAGCTGTGATAGAACGAAACAGATCTGTCTGCGGATGACAATATATATATATATATATATATATATATATATATATATGTGTGTGTGTGTGTGTGTGTGTGTGTGTGTGTGTGTGTGTGTGTGTGTGTGTGCGCGCGCGCGAGCGCGTTTGAAAGAACGAAATGTTCACCACTTACTTGATACACAGCTTTCAACCATACTGGTCTCATCAAATATTAAGCCTCTTACTGCCTGATGGGACTGGTTTGATTTAAACCTAGGTAGCATTAAGTTGTGAACATTTCGTTCTTTGACGTATATACATATATATATATATATATATATATATATATATATATATATATATATGTCAAAGGACGAAATGTTTACAACTTACTATTGTAAGTTTTTTTTATTCGTATAGATATTATTATAGGCTCTGTATATATCCAGTACTTCTTGATTTTGCATATTCAGTACTTTTGTTTGTACATTGAGCACTTTTTTTAAACAACCGTTTGCTGGTTCAACCTGTATCTCATTTACTGCTATAATGTGCTTAACAACAACAAACTTCGATCCTTTCACTACTTAATAATTTTGATGTCCTCATATCTACAGCGAACAAAGTTAAATGCTTTGGTCACAAATTCTCTTCCAACTCCGCACCTGACACATCTGGAATACTCACACTCGACTTCTCTCCTAGAAATGAGACTTAACTGAGTGATGTATACATAACCCCGTCCGTCTCTGGTCTCTAACATTATTTCTAAGCTTGACTCATATAAATAACTGGATGCAATGGAATTTCAGTCATCGTTCATAAGTAATGTGCTCCCGAACTTTCTCCCGTCCTCTTCAATCTCTATAAATGTTGCCTCGTTGCTTCTTGTTTCCTTGCTTGTTGGAAGTCCCTCACTGTATATCACGCCCTTGACAAGAAGAACTAAGCTCGGGCTGTTGCCATGGATATCGCGAAAGCGTTTGACAGGTCTTCTGCGCAAGGCAACGATATTACTGGAAGATTTTTCGATTTAATTCAATCGATCCTGTCAAATCATAAATGACGGTTGTTCTAAATGGGCATGCCTCCCAATTATTTCATGTGAACGTTCTAAGCTTTTTCTAACATTCTTCAATGATCTTTCTGATGTAATCAGTTCCCAAATAGGCATCTATGCAGATGACGCCACCATTTAATTCCATCTCAATCTGCTAAACCTCGCTTTTGCCCCTGAAGAGGACCGCAATCAGTGATGGATTGAAGTTAGAATTGGCTCGTAAATTTGAATTAAAAAAAAACGAAACTGATCTTCTATAACCACCATAGGGAAGCTATCCTACCTTCTGTCAGTATGGATCACGTTAGTTTCCTTGAAAGCATCGGATCGGTAGCTGAGCCTGGGAGTTTTTCTCTTCAGAATCCATCTTGCAGATTTATAAAACTTTTCATTCAACACTGTTGCTATATCTGGTCGTGTGCTCCTACTATTCATCTCGAGGATTTCGACAAAATCTAAAAGCGTTTCTTCAATATAATCCCTCCCGATTTGGTGACCCTCCTTCGGTCCTTCGGTCACTTTCTCATCGACGGGATGTGGCTTCTCTTTTCTACAAGCATTTTCACGGATTCTGCTCTGACGAGCTTCATTCCCTGGAGCCCTCCCCGCCCTTATGAATTTATGCGTGTAACTAAATTATCGACTAGGTCATACACTTTTACCGTCAAAATAGGCCAATGTTTCCGACACTTCTACTCAACATTTTCTTTTCTCGCACTGTTTGTTGTTTCTCTGATAGCTACAATCTCTAATGTTTTAAGTGCAACGTCATTTGCCATCTTCTATCTCCTTGACTCGCACCTCTCCCACACTATCTTCGACATCCCCTGTACCTTTTTTCTCTTTTCTTTTTTCCCTATTCTCTTTCTGTAACCCCCTGCGCACTAGTGGCAGTACTGCTTAGCTGGAGGCTAAATTAGAACACACTGGCTATTGGGCGCGTATAATGATAATATACACGCTAAAAGTCTGCCTTCTTCTACAGAACACCCATGGCGCAGAGGTAGAATCGCCGACCGACGCCAATTCGGTTGGGTTTCAATCCTGGGTTAAAAAGCAATCTGAGTCTAACCGTACTGATGAGCTGTGATACAGCGAAACAAATCTGTCTGCGGATATATATATATATATTCTCTGAATTACTTATCTTCTGATGCCTTTACCGTTTCAGTTAAGCATGTTAACAGGGTTTATACTGGGTAGGGCTCAGTTAAAGTCCAATTGAAATATAGGAAGCTTCCTCTATCTTTGGTGTTGGTGAATTAAGTAATATGTAGAAACAATTTTGAAAGAGGCAAAATTATTATATAGTTTTAACTCTCTTCACTTTATAGGTGAAAGCTAAAATTGATAAAGTATTCTTTTCTGTACTGGAAAAAATGACTTGCTTTCCTGCCTGCTGGAAGTCATCCTCCGTGGTTCCAATATATAAAAACCCTGGCGAACACTCTGACCCCTCTAATTATTGCTCTATCAGCCTCTTACCGATTTCTTTGCAAAGTGTTCGAAGCCATCATCAACGTCGAGTTGTTTCAACATCTCACAGCCCACAAACTCTTTTCTGACAAACAGTATGGTGTCCGCTTCACCAGGTCTACTGCTGAGATGCTCATGAGCATCACTGAATATATACACCAGGCTCTCGACAAGCACGGCAAAGCCCCAAAACTGTTGTCCTAGATATCTCCAAAGCGTTTGACAGAGTTTGGCATGCTGGCCTTCTACGCAAGCTTCGAGGCTATGGTATGATTGGACAGTTGTTTGACCTTATCCAGTCATTCCTTTCAAATTGTACAATGAAGGTAGTACTGAACGGACATACCTCCCTATAATATCATACAAACGCTGGTGTCCCTCAAGGCTCTATTCTAGGTCCTATGCTTTTCCTTATGTACATTAACGATCTCCTCGATGTAATAAGACCCCAAGTTGATCCCGGTTTGCTTTCCCTTGATCAAAAATCTGCCTAGCACACCTCGTTGCCGAACTTGAAAAGGACCTATAATCCATAGCGGACTGGGGTAAGAAATGGCTCGTGAATTTTAATACTTCCAAAACAAAACTACTATCTATTAACCATCAAAGACAATTGCTTCTAATCCACCCCATTAGCATCAGGCTAGTCTCACTGAAAGCGAAACACTGCGCCTCATCGAGTTTACTCTCACAACAGACCTCAAGTGGAATGACTATACAGAATCCTCTGCTAAGAAGCTAAAACCTCAGCTAAGAAGCTAAAACCTCTGCTAAGAAGGTCGGTTCTCTGTGTCGCGCAGTAAGTTTTTTTCCGTCTGAAAAAAATCCTGCACATATAAAAATCTACCATCCGCCCGTGCATTGAATACTGCTGCTATATCTGGACGGGTGTTCTTGTTATCTACCTAGGGGTCCTTGACAAAGTCCAACAGAGAATCTGCAATGTGATTGATCCCGACTTGGCAGCTCAGATACAGTCACTTTTTCACCGGACCAATGTGGCTTCCCTGTGTCTCTTCATGGCTTTTGCTTCAATGAACTTAGCTCCCTGGTGCCCCTATATATAAATTAACTCGAGCCAGAAGATTAGCAACTATGTCCCACCCTTTTACTGTGAAACTAATGAAATGTAAACGGAAATTCTACTCCAGCAGCTTCTTTTCTCGCACTTTCCACCTGTGGAATTCCCTTCCGTTTACTTGCATCCCCGACAGCTACAAACTCCAAGAATTTAAATATAAAATCAATAGTCATCTCCTATCTCACTAAACTGCATCCACTCACTCATGCTCTTTTCTCCGTGCACTCCACTATCATCAGTATTCTCACCCTTCTCTTACCAACTTTCTGACAACCCCTATAACCAGTCACTCCTTCTCATAACTTTCCTTCTTTGTAATCCCCTGCATAACAGTGGCAGTAAAATGCCTTTTTAGCGATATGATATATATATATATATATATATATATATATATATATATATATATATATAGGACTGTGCCTGGCTTGGTGATAGTAGTCGTAGCTCTGAGAGGCCCAGTCCTATGAGTAAAAGGAGCTCAGCAGAGTTCCATCACGGAATATGTGAATGAGCGGCGCTATATCGAGTTTAATTCGTGACAATATCATCACCGGGGCCTGTGGTACAGTTGGTATGACGTTCGCTTAATAACGATACTGTCTGGTGTTCGATACTTCTTGCAGGATGCGCACTGCTGATGAGTCCCGATTATTGGACGAAACGGCCTTTCAGTACTTTCTGCGTTCTATTGCTGTCGAATAAAACTCGATGAATTACTTACTTAATAAATATATAGTGATTCCCATAATCTTTTTAGTAATGCGTTTCTTACAGAGTCGTGTTCGGGCTAATAATGGTATTACTGATCGAATCAGCTTCGTACATACTATTACGGAAAATGGTGGTTGAAACACAAACCCGTGTCCTCATCCTTGTGTTTGGATTTTCTTTTTTGTCGGTTTAAACAAAAACTATGAAAGATCTGGTGTATATTCACAAGACAAATCCAGTTTTCACCATAGTTGGTGATTGATATTATACACTTAATTCAGTAACTCGCCACTTAGCGTAGCTCTTGAGCCATCTATTTCTTGAGCAAAATTTAATAAATGAAATTTTCAGAAAATGTTCAGGGGAGTTATGAGGTACATTATAATTATAAGACAAAAAATAAGATGATAGAGCCCTCTGAAGCCTAACGTATATAATCATCAGTTACTATGAACGTTTTTTCTTTTTCTTGTTTTAAACGTATTTTCAATATTTATGAATAATTACAATATGTGCTAAACTGCTGACTGCCACTTGGTTGTTCCGGCTTATTGGTACTTCTATAATGCAACAAAGCGGAAACACGTTTGCTCAGTGCAATTTTAATACATGACGAACCAACACACGCGAAATATACGTTAGAAAAAAATAATTATCATAAACCTATATTTCAGTCTAGTAGTATTTTCAATTTTACGTGGACAGGGCACCAGGGGAAAAGCTTTATCAGAGCAGTTGCCATGCAAATATTTGTAGAAAAGACAGAGAGACGCCACATCACGTCGGTGCGAAAGTGAGACGTCAAGACTGGACTGATTACGTTGATTATTTTGAGTTTGACCACCCTTGATCAGATATGACAATAGTATTATTCTTCCCCAGTCCACACTTACGTGTTTTGATAGAATAGACAAAATTTCTACGTAAACTTATAGACGTTTGATGATTCTCCACCCTACAACCCTATTTTCTTCAGAGGCGAAATGTCACGAGCCTCTCGCTGCTCTATGGCTATTTAGATGGCATGTGTTCAGACATGTTATATTTCTTAGTGCCATCACTCTTGACCTTTAGAACTGAGACCCTCCATACCAAAAGTGGAAATAATCCGCAGTCTCTTTGTATTACATTAACAAGAAGATATTATCACCCAGAAAATCTCTTTTCAAGAACTTCTGATTTGAAGAAGAGACTGAAATAATGCTAAAAATTCAAGAATAGTGTTAATAATCATCTTTCCTATATAATCCATTGGAATTTTATTCTTACCTTTTTTTCTGACGCTCAGGGAAGGCCGCACATTAATGCTCTATCTAGAGTAACACTTGGACATTTTATGTGCCACAGATTTGTAAACTTAGGCTAAGCTTGTAAACAACGAAAATTGCTCATGCAATGTCTGCTTTTGGACTTCCAAGAAAATTAAATGTGCATCTTTTTCAGGATAATTATAATTAACTTTAGGTTTCATAGAGCAGAATAAACGCAACAATCAGACCTGATCTTAACTCCATGCGTCTTCTAAATATATACGTAGGTTTTTTGTTATTATCTTTACTCATGTTACGTGTTGTTAATGTTGATTGATTGTGCTATCCAGTAAAAAAAATAATAGTGGAATGCAGGAAAAAAACGGCAAATGTTATACTCTATAATTCTAATATATTTCTGGTTACGTCTTCCTGGTCAAACTACTCAAGCTGCTATCCCTAAACAACGGAAACTGGGGCCATGTTAATGGAAATCAAGACAGGAAATCAACATCCGAGAGCTCGCGACTGGCTGGTGGCAAATACTAACTATTTTTACAAAACATCCTTTAATCACATGTACATGTCTATGCCACGAGGCTCATCCTTGAACCTATTTAACTTTCCTCACACTGACTGTATATATATATATCTATATATATATATATATATATATATATATATATATATATAGATAGATAGATAGATAGATAGATAGATAGACAGAGATGTGGAAACATGCACACATCTTTTTATATATTTCTTTTTGATGGAATCGAATCCCTTACCATTTTATTTGTTCCGAAAACCAACATGCCCGAAGAAAAGATCATGTAAAGAATTTAAAAGTATTTCAACGTATGCCCATCTCCTTTTATGCATATCCATTTATCTGTCTTCACATATATAGATACTGATATATGTGAGCGAATATGTGTGGGGCAGTCTACATCAGTAACAAACTAGTTTTGTATTTTAAATCATGTATACGTATATTTAGGCAGCAAGAACTTTCGAAAAATACAATAAATGTAACAGACAAAAATTTTTAGTTGAATTTAATAAAACTTATTTTAATGCATGGAGATAGATAGATAGATAGATAGATAGATAAATAGATAGATAGATAGATAGATAGATAGATAGATAGATAGATAGATAGATAGATAGATGTGAATTAAATGATCTAGTTAGATCTGTGAGTCGAATCTATGTATCAGTCTGTGAGTTAAATGCCATGTCTGATACACGCTTGGTTGATCATGTCTCGTAAGTGTATTTGCACGTATGTGAAAGCAACGTATTCAGATGGAATTGAAACTCGGCTCTCCGATTCCTTGTTCGGATGTGATATCCACTCCAATACAACACATATCTTCGGTCTACGTATACTCTACCCATATATATCCACGTATTTGTAATGAGTACATATATATTTACATGTATCTCAATATTTTAATATAGATACTTATATATCAAATGTATGTATGTACATGTACACACACACATACATTCATATATATATATATATATATATATATATATATATATATATATATATATGAGCGTCTGTGTCTGGAAACTAATGCAGAAGGGAATGCTTATTTACATGAGGGTGCGTTGAGCATTTTTGAAAATTGATTTTAAAATTCCTGATGTGTGCTCATTTGAACTGATTTGGGGAACTGATAACATATCAGCACCTCCATGTATACATATCTGGCGACAGACTTCTGTTTATAAATATGTATATATTCCTCTGTACACATACTTATTTGGATAGGTGGTAATAAGAAACTAAATATCGCTGTACATGGATGGATAGATAGATAGATAGATAGATAGATAGATAGATAGATAGATAGATAGATAGATAGATAGATAAATAGAATTAGAATGGGATAGAGAGAAAAGTACAAATTATCAAGCGGAGACGAAAGTCAGATTTGTGCCTTCTATAATAGGCATGAACTAGTAGTGATGTGAAACCGGTGCAACTCCATAGTGATTTTTGTACCTCTCATCAATCGTAAAATTGACAATAACAACATCATATTGTAATGTTCCCTACGAGTTCCGTAACGGTGTCATAAAATACGAACCTTAGTAAAAGTCCATATATATATATATATATATATATATATATATATATATATATATATATATATATATATATAACACGCTAAAATTTCCGCGTTTCATTCCATGCACCTATGTATTAGAGACTCCGATTGACACCAAATCGGTCGAGTTTCTATCCCAGCTGGAGGTAAGTAGATGGCTAGTCATACTGACGAGCTGTGATACAGCAAAACAGGGCTGTATGTGGATGAATAATATATTTATATAAATTATTCGCGTTCTGTATATATATATATATATATATATATATATATATATATATATATGCATGTATACAGCCGGTCTGGTAGACGGGTATAATCAAATACGCGTGACCAGCCATTATTATATATATATATATATATATATGTGTGTGTGTGTGTGTGTGTGTGTGTGTGTGTGTGTGTGTGTGTGTGGAGAGAGAGAGAGAGAGAAAGAGACAGAGAGTGGGCGACACGAAGAAAAACAGATCGAAACAAGACAGCATGTGAGTGAAAGAGGTAACGTGCGGACTCTGCATGGTGAAATATGTACGCTTTAATGTGATTATATATATATATATGTATGTGTGTGTGTGTGTGTGTGTGTGTGTGTGTGTGTGTGTGTGTGTGTGGATATAAATACGTATACGTGATTTTGTTAATATGTAGGGTTATATGGACGTATCCATGTGCTTGTGAATGGGCGTGTAATGAGTTCAGGATCTCTATCCAAGAATTATGACCCCTTTTCGACCGGCCTAGGGATCCCCAACTGAGATAACGCTATGGTCTCTGTTTTAAAATTTGTTATTTATTTTCAATTTTATTTTAAAGAAATTTTTTTTCCGGGGAAAATATTTATACTGATTGGAACGAACATAGCGTGGTCTGAAATTTCATATTTCCATTGAACTCGCTATACACATATAACACTTAATATTTTATATTAAGTAGATCTTGTTGGATTGTCCTCCCCATTCACGGACTTCATATATATATTGTTGCTATTTTTACCACTGAACACTGAGGTCGACATCGAGTGGCTTTCTAACGAAAGCAATGTTCCTGGCACGTGTTGTGTGGTAGCTTGACTATTTATATATAGAAGGTGCGATGGTTATATTGTCTCTGTAATAGTTATTAGATATTTGTAACGTCTTTATATCTCCCCACTTCAATCAGTTTGAAGTGTACACATTACCTGCTAATTTGTTCCAGTAAATACATTCCTGACTCATCTGGAGTATTCCACCCTAATTTTCCACTTAGAACTGAATCTTTCTCGAGTGTTATATATATATAACCCTTCCATGGTTTCTGCTATCATCCCTAATCAAGATCCTCACAAAGCATATTTACCAAATGGAATAGTCATTAAAGTGTGCTTCCGAACTGGTTCTTGTTCTCTCTTAACTGTATATTACCTTCCTCGCGGCCTCTTTCTATCCTGCTTGCTAGAAATAACCATCTGTTGTCACAGTTTTTGAAAACCTTCCGACCCTTTGAACATTTGCCCTATAAGCCTTCTGCCACCTTTCGGCAAACTTCTAGAATCGTAATCAATGCCAGATTAGTTCATAATCTGTCATCGCAAGGCTTTTTTCAGACAAGCAATATGACTTCCGTTTCTCCAAGTTAACTCTTAATACACTGAAGATAATTGCAGAAAGAGTCTATCGTATTCAAGATTAAAACGGTAAAGCCCAGGCTGCAGCATTGGATATCTCGAAGGTCTTTGATAGGGATCGGCATACAGGTCTTTTCACAACCTGAGAAGTTATGGTGTCTCCGGTTACATTCTTAAACTGATCCACCTCTTTTCGATCAAATCGTGAAATAAACGTCATCCTGAACAGCCACTTTCGTACTAATGCGGCTGTCCTCCATCTTGTTTTTTTTTAATTTCATTAATGAACTTACCGATAATATCAACTCTCAACTTGGCATCTACGCTGATGATACTACCTCGATTGTAAGGCTTGATCAGTACGACAAGGTCAAAATGGCAATCGATGACCAAAATAACCTCATTCTGACGTTAACTGCAGAAAAAACTACTCTCTTCCTTCTAACAGCAAAGCTGATGCTAACCACCATGTAAGTTAATCGTTTCCCTTTCTCGGGCTAATGTTTTCAGCTGACATGAATTGGAATAACTGTATTGAATCTATTGCTTGGTCAGCTGCTAAGAGATTTGGTTCACTGTTTCATGCTAAACAATCTTTCACTCCAGAATCTATCTATATGACTACATTTCATCCATGTTTTGAATATTGCTGCCACATATGGTCCGGTACCACTGCTATTTATCTTGAGCTTCTCGATAAAATCCATACAAAAATCAGAATTATCTCGATCTAATGGCTTGGTTTCAGTCACTTTTCCAACTCATGATCGTATTATTTATCGTATTCAAACCACCTACATTAAACAACTTAAACCTGGTTTGAATACGATAAATTTTGATATTTCAACTAACATACTCAAATGCCTGTAATCGGATCAGGGACCACAACGCCACCATTTTGTCATTGTTTTCGGCCATCCGCCACGGTAGGGATGGACCTGTATCTTCAACTTAATTCTCTTTATTGTTAATAACTTAAGTGTTTTATGTTTATTGTGTGTTAATATTTAATCTTTTGATAATGGCTTATGCGACCCGAACGCTTAGAACTGATAAAAAAATCAACAATTACTGTGATTTTTTGTTGTCTTTCAACGATATCACCATCAAGTATATCAGACGATACGAACGGATCCTACACAAAATTAATAGACAAAACTTGTCTATATTATTCAATGAAACCTGTACTAATGAAAAAATACTGCCAAAATACACACAATATATAAAGATTGTAAGGTTAGTTCTTTAATGTGTTTGCCGTTTACTGTGGTTTCATGCCTCTGATTTAATAGTATGTTGCTATTCATGTATCTAATGATTTAAAAGAAAATATATATATATATGCGTGTGTGAATTTGCGTAGATGTAAGTATATATATAAATACGTATATATTATATTAATTATCTATAAGATTATATAAATGCATCAGTCAGTCAGTTAAGGTGCCATACGTGATACACGCTTGGGCGATCATGTCTCGAAAGAGACATGACTGACTGGGCAGAAGATTATCCCGCAGTAGGTTGCCATTGCTTTCTGCGGTAGACTGGTTGCCGACCAAGGCTATAGAACCCTCAATCTGTCCTGTTATTTAACACATAACTGGAAGGAAGAGACGGATTAATGCCTTTCCCAAGGGTATTTGCGCGTAAGTGAATACAATGGATTCAGCTGGAATTTGAACTCGGCTCCCCTGACTTCTCGTTCCGAGCCGATATCCACTGTACCACAACGCACCTCAGTACATCATATAAATATACATATATACATATATATATCTAGAGAGAGAGAGAGAGAGGAGGAGATAGGGAAGGAGAAAAGAGCGCGTCGGTTCTCTGTGTTTATATATATATATATATATATATATATATATATATATATATAAACGTAAAATGTATTTCTAGAAACAAAGAATTACACATAAATCTGAAAGTAAAAGTGCAATCAATAAAATGCTAAAACACATTAGAAAGCAAAATTAAAGACTTGTAGCAAAAGAGAAGATAGACAAGCCAACATCTCTTGCAATGGAACTGAATTGAAATTTTACTAATATTTCGGGTGCCTAGGGGACTCGGAAGAAGAGTGCTTCGATAAGTAGGGATGCTCTTACGGGCTGGAAGGCTAGGAATAGATTTCACCAGACGGAGATCGCTAAAAGACAAAGAAGAAACGTAGAAATATGCAAATGTTTGCTTATTTATGTAATGGGTTTTAGGTGACAGTGGTATCTTTACATATTTTTACGTTGTTCTTGTGTTTTGTCTAAGTGCAAACGTCAATATTTCCTTTTCAGCGTAATGGGCCTACTTCGTGGATGAGATCGTTGTGTATTTTCTCCTGACTCCTGTAATTAGGGATGGAGCTCTGCGAAAGGCCTAAATTTCAAATACTGTTGTCCAAAGCAAACATACCCGACCACAATGATTTTCGCAATACAATCATCTTAGTTTTCACTGCCATTATTTTTCATGGATTTGTATGAAGTTACGATGATTTATCTTCTGATTTCTGTGACCCCATATATACATACAAGCACAGGTAAGTACATAAACACAGTCACACTTATATATATATATATATATATATATATATATATATATATATATATATATTCTCAGCATATATTGTTAAATATAAGAGACAATGAAAGTCTATTATGTTTAATCATGAGTCCGTGTTCTAAACATCGTATTTTGGCTTTAGTTTTAGGTGAAAATAAAGACAAAAATTATTCAACATTTGGATATTTCTTTTAAGCTTTCGGCTTACATGAGCCATCTTCAGAGTGGTTACAGGGATGTTAGCATAAAAACATCCACCATCAAAGAAGTTTTTATCTTGTGTTGACATAAAACTTTGCTAAGCAACGATAACAGTTACCAAATAGCAAACGCAGTTCGGAAATTTGTAATGTGTTTCTATGACGTCACACCGCGTGAGAGATCGAAATGTTAACAGAACCATATATTTAAATGCAATTAATGTGTTATGAGCCAATTTAAACGTGATTTTATTAAGTGTGGGTTGTTGTGATTTAATGTATTTGGCCTCCAATATCTGAAGGTTCTTTTTACTGTGTGTATGAGTGAGTATTATTGTATCGTTGACTAAAATATGCCTAATATTACCTAGATGGCTATGTTTTTCTAAGAAATGTTGTTTCATCAGGGCAATTTGCCGTTAGGTCCCGGTTTTTTCTTGTTTATATAGGAGATGGTATGATTTTTGTGTGAGTAGTCTTGTTTGTGATTAGTTGATTCTTCTTTTCGTTCTGTTTATCATTCATTGATTTTTCTTAATAGTAAAAATAAAAATGTTAAAAAGGTAAAAATAAATACGAATATACAATTACTCAATTACGATAATAAACAAAACAAATTATAGAAATAATGTAAATATGAAAAATAAACTATATACAAACTCTCAATCACAATAACACAGAAAATAACACAACAAACACCAAATGACAAATAAAACACAAAAATAAAGCCCACAACAATTCTTCCAAAACGAAGCTGCTGTCAATTAACCACCACAGACAACCGCATCTCCCTCCCATTAGCATGGAACAGGCATGCCTCCCAGAGAGTAAAACAATACGCCTGCTTGGCCTGACACTCTCAGCGGACCTCAAGTGGAATTACTACGTCGAATCCATTGCTACATCCGCTGCCATGAAAGTTGGCTCTCTGTGCAGGGACCGGAAATTCTTTCCGCCTGGATCTATCCTGCACTTATACAAATCTACCAACCGCACGTGTTTTGAATACTGTTGCTACATCTGGTCGGGTTCCCCTGCTATTCTTCTCAGGCTTCTTGACAAAATACAGCGAATAATCTGTAATGTGATTGATACCGACTTAGCTGACCGCCTGACTACTCTCTCACCGGCGTGACGTGGCTTCCCTGTGCCTCTTCTATAAATACTTTCATGGCTTCTGCTCTGATGAAATTAAATCACTGGTGCCCCCTAGGTGTGAGTTCGCACGAGATACTAGATTGGCAACTATGTCCCACCCTTTTACAGTGAAACCGATGAAATGTAGCCGCAATTTCTACTCCAACAGCTTTTCTCTCGCACTTCCCTCATGTGGAATTCCCTTACGCATGATTGCTTCCCCTTGACGGCTATAACCTCCAGGAATTTAAATGTAAGGTCAATAGACACCTTCTAACACACTAACCCTCCCATTCTCGCCAACTCTCCACCTATGTACATCCTAACACGTCTATCACCCTATGTAACGCCTTGCGCTATAGTGGCAGTGGAATGCCTTGCTTGGGGTGACATGATTAAAAAAACAAATATACACAAAAAGCCAAATATGACCCAGAAATAATAAGCCGCCACTTGGAAAAAAATAGTAACACATTAAAAGAAAATTCAAACTAATAAAAAAGATGTCAGTACAACAAAAGAACACAACCCAATATAAAACATTTAAACACCATTCACGCGTACAATAAAAAGCAATAAAACATTAAAATAAATCAAACAATAGCGCAATAAAAATAAAAATGAAAAATAAACGAAAAGGAAAATAAATATTAACCAATCAAAAACAAAATTACTCCCACAAAAACCACACATACAAAGAAGAAAAAACTGGGATCTAACAGCCAATAATACTGACGAGATAGATCATCGTAACGATGCCCTCAAATACTGGTAAGTCTGCTCAGTTATTAACGCTTTATCTCTAACTTGATACCGTGTACTTTACGATAAAAAAACCTGCTTGTTAAAATACATTTTATCAATAAAACCGCTGAAGAAAAAACAACAACCTTAGAGCTAAACATTATCAAAACAATTAAACACGATATATATATATATATATATATAGCACTCTGGAAGAATGGCAGACTTTGAAAAACAGTAGCTACTCTGGCGTGTACGCATCGGTCATTCAGTAAAATGAATTAGAGCACTCTGGCTATTGGGCGCGTATAATGATAATATATGCGCTAAAAAGTCTGCCTTCTTCCACCGAACGCCCATAGCCCAGAAAAAATATCGCCGACTGACGCCAATTCGGTCGGGTTTCAATCCTGGGTTAAAAAGCAATCGGAGTCTAACCGTACTTATGAGCTGTGATACAGCGAAACAGATCTGTCCGCGGATGATATATATATATATATATATATATATATATATATATATATATATATATATCAATAACAACAGTATCAACAAATTTTGATTTACATCAATGAAATGTCCACCACAACAAAATGATCTCATTGCTTTTGAAATTTTTATATAACAGTTAGTAATTTGGAAATAAGAAAATTCAATAATCATTAAAAGAAAGACTTTAAAATGAACAGATAATTATAGACGGCTAAAAAAAAAGAAAACTATTCATAAAATTATATAAATCCAGGATAATCTACAAAATGGAAACCAATAATTAAAATAAACTAGTTGGCAAAGAAGTTACAAAATTTTACAAAACCACTAATAATAAAACAAAAGTGATTTTAACAATAAAGCTACAAACTTATCTACTAAACTAAAATTAGACACTAGAATAAAAGAGCTACCAAAAGTAGAATAATTTATTTAATTAAAAGACCGTAAGTGCAATTTCAACGACCAAACCAACACGCAAATTATTAAACCAAACAAAGATAATACTGGGAAAATAAGCAAGCAATTACTAGAAAAATATGGTCAGACCTAAGACACATATTAAAGAGAAACCAATGGAAAAACACAAAAGCAACAATTAATTGGTTTAATAACATTAGAAACAATGAAAACTTTTCTTTTCTCACAATTAGATATAAAGACATTTACCAATCTATTAATGAGAATACACTAAACAATGCACTAAACTTAGTAAGGCAGTGACTGCCCCAATAAAGACATAAAAATAATTAAACATTACTGAAAATCAATATTATAGCACAATAAAAAATATACTCAAAATGGCAATAATAATGATAATTTTCATATAGCAATAGGTAGCTACGAGGGTGAAGTAGCATACAAACTCATAGAACTATGCGAGCTCCTAATCAATAAATTAACAAATATAATTAACAGCAAATATACATATCTATAGAGGAAAGATGATCTATTAACTCAAATAATTGCAGGAAAAGAAATAATAAATACAAAATTTAAAAATCCTAGAAATTATAAGCGATATAAAATCCAGGCCAAAGTAGTAATTTCTTAGATATAACATTCAACCTAATCAACAAAGTATAAAAACCAAATACAGAAATCCATAAAACAACTCAAGAAAAATGAAGGATAATTACAAACTCCCTTTAACTATTAAAAAACGCGCAAATATAAAAATTAAAGAATTTCAACATATTCTAGTAGCATAAAAATATTAAATGAAAACAAAAACACACACGAATCAGACCTGACAAACAACGGATATTGAAACAAACTAGAATACAAAGACAAAAACAATAAATTAAAAACCAACAGAAAAAAATCATGGTTTGGTTCACAGGGTGAGGATGAACCAAATTAAGTTTTTTTTACTGTTGTACAACAATACAATAAAACAAAACTAGAGAAGATATTATTCGAAACAATTTAAAAAATTTCTTTTCAAAATCAGCAAATTATCAATAAAATTCAAAATTAGCTATAGCTTTATAGATAACGTGTGGAAAATAAAAAAATAAGCACAATATAAAACATTAAACAAAACCTAATAACAATCACAATAACAATAAAACAGCAAAGTAACAGAAAGTAATATAATTGTAGAAACAAAAAACATCCTACTTAACAATAATTGATTGACGAATAACTTAATATCCAAAACTATCGTAACTACTACCATTAACACAGACGAAGAAATTTACCTTAGCGCCCCACACCAAAAAAAAATTTAAAAGAAAGATATGGCTACAAGAGGCCTTTCGAAAGAAAATTACGCAAACAATACAACACTATCGAAATTCATATGGAGCCAAGAAAGCAAACAATATCTCAACCAAAATCAAATGGGAATTTACAAAAAGAAGGGCCCTAACATTTTTAACAGTAAAAAATTGTAACATATGCTAGAGAAAAATTTGACAATAATTTGTTTTAAAAACCAAAACAAACACTTAAATAAGAAAACTGAAATAACTGGTAAATGTAGGCATACAAATAATTATTTACTTTGTTACCTAGTCGCTCATGAAGAATTATCAAATAAATAAAATAATATAACCGTTAAAATAGGTATAATATAAAATCTAAAAAATGTAATATTAATAAACAAATGAACAAACAAATGTTAAATATACTCACCTATACGTGTCAGTGTGTACGTGTACATATAAATACACACAAGTGCACA
Source organism: Ascarosepion bandense (assembly GCA_037127315.1). NCBI lineage: Eukaryota > Metazoa > Mollusca > Cephalopoda > Sepiida > Sepiidae > Ascarosepion > Ascarosepion bandense. The sequence goes on from JBBBDQ010029091.1 coordinate 71,739, forward strand.
CAAACAACTACAAACGAACAAAGGCCTCTATATATTAACAAGGTAAAATAAATAAACTACTAATCATTAAATAAAATGAAGCTTTAGATAAACGGTAACATGAGAAAAATAATACACATACACTGTTTAAAGCAGTGTACGTAAATATGTAAGCAAGAAAAGAAAACACTCTATAAACACAACCAACCAATACTCTAAAAATACGAAAAATAACTTTACCATTTACGCACTAGTTTATTAAAAACGGTGCACAAACAAAGCGTATACTTGCCTTTGTAAGCGTGTTTGTATGTGTATATATATGTGAGTATACCTTTATACGTACATGCAAGAATATGTGTGTTTACAAAAGAGTATATTGACAGGCATATGCACATAAATTCAAACAATACTAAAAATAATTTAATTATAAACTTAACACCCTTCAATTTATAATTTAAATACTACCAAATGAAATGAGAAAACAAATAATGGACAACTGAAAACATAAAAATATTTCTTATTTATGTATTAATATAAATTATTTACGTAAAAGTACGACTTTCCTAGCTCGAAAAACACTAGAACACTTAAGAATTCAAAACGATAACATGTCTACAGAAAAAACACAAATAAACCGCTAAAAATGGCTACAAATAAAAAAGTAAGTAAAACAGTAAAACACGATGAAAATAATCACGGCACCCTATTTGTACGCACATCTGGGCAAAAGAAAAAGAAACGGGCACATACGTTCGACTACACACCCACACAGATGAGCGCACGGCCTAAACGCACAAATGAATACAAACAATACGGAAAAATTACAACAATAAGTAAATATAAAAAACGAGAAATTAAGGAAATAATTGCTGATACGCCTTAAAGAGTCTACGAAATTCTGGATGGTAATAGTAATATATATATATATATATATATATATATATATATATATATATATATATATATCACCGTTATGACGTTCTAAAATTTATACTTATCAACACGCTTTCCCCTATATCTAGCACTTTACGATAAAAAACCTTGCTAAATGCATTATATCAGTAAAACCACTGAAAGAACAACCACCATGGCGCTAAACATTATAACATTTAAGTATTAATCGTGTGTGTGTGTGTGTGTGTGTGTGTGTGTGTGTGTGTGTGTGTGTGTGTGATGCGATCAGTAATATGTACATATTTGTATGTATCTTTTACATGTATAGATTTGGTCTGGAGATTGAGGTGAAGGGTGAAATAGACAGTCGTCATAAAATGTTGAATCATTTGGCCGTATTGCTTGTATCAAAAAGAAATATCTGTCACTGAAATTGAGCACTTTTAAACTATATATATTTCTGTTTGGTATAAACAATACGGCCAGATGATTCAACATTATATATATATATATATATATTCAGGCAGTCTAGAAATAAGATTTTATTTCAGTGTTTTTACAAAAATTTATTTATTTGAAGATTGTTTATAAATATTTTTTGTTAATTACTAACTGCCTATAAATAGTTTACATGTATATCTTCCATTGGTCTAACAATTATATTTAAGTAACTGACAATGATTGCCAAGGCACATTTGAAATTTTGAAAATTAGGACTGATCAACTAATATATCTATTATAAGGAATGCTTATCCGTCGTTTTGAGATGCTTTTTTTTATTTCAAGGTTCGTAAATATAGCAAACATTAAGATTTTATTTACTCTTAAAAGCGCTGCCAATTTGCCAACGACGAAAAGAAGAGAAAACTTGTGTTTCTTATTTGGCAGACATACTGCTGGGCTCAAGAATATAAGGTTTCTTAAAAAACAGAACGCGAATAATATATATATATATATATATATATATATATATATATATATATATATATATATATCCTTAGTTTATCACAGGCTTTATTAGAGACATATAGACTTTTGTCTTGTTTACGTATGTAGCTATATATCTACAAATGCCTATTTCTAAAATTAATCTTCAAAAAATCAATTGCTATTATTTTGTCTGTTCATCTTGTTATATACAATCTTTCTTTATTTATGCTACTCTATCTCATGTACTTGGTTCTAACGCAAACAAAGACTAGTTCATATATATATATATATATATATATATATATATATATATATGTTCGTGTGTGTGTGTGTGTGTGTGTGTGTGTGTGTGTGTGTGTGTGTAAAGTTGTGGGAAGTTAATTCCCAGAACGACATAAATAAAAGGTTTAATAAATAGTATTAGGATAAACAACATTTGGTCAATCTCTATCTTTTCTCACGATATATATATATATATATATATATATACTCCCGTTCAAAAATTTAAGACCACTTAAAAACAATCTTTAAAAAGAAATTATTTTTTACACATAGATTTTAAACTTCTCCCACTTAAGGTTACCAATACTACAATATAAAAGGTTATGGAAACAAAAAGCTACATTCCAAAAATTTTATTTAGAAATTTAAATTTTTATATAATAAGGCGATTTACACATGATCAAAATTATAAGACCAGAGACAAAAATTCTACGAAATTGTACAAAAAATGTATGAAAATATTTAACAACCGAATTTAATAATGAAATCTACCTCCACTGCTTTTGATTACTTCAAAAATTCTGTCGGGCATGCTAGAAATACGCGTTTCCATTAAGGTGCTGGGGGATGTTGCTCCAGCTTCTGAAGATGGCTAAACAAAGTTCATTTTTTATTGAATATTGTTTGCCATTTCGATAAACATCTCTTGTCATCCATCCCCAAACATATTCAATTGGGTTCAAGTCCGGTGAGCATGGAGGATGTCCCAAGAGATGGACCCCTTTTCTTGTAGAAAGGTCAAGGTCCGTCTTGCAGCATGGATTGCAGCATTATCCTGTTGGAATAATCCATCCATCCCCACACAAACGATGGCTTTTTGTAGCATGTTAACACAACCAGCCGCCCTCTGACAACTCTGCATCACCTGGAGCTCCATCGTCCCTCTGTATGAAAAGGCACTCCCATGCCATTAGGGACCCTCCACCACTATGACGTGCGGAGAAAATTTCAGGAGTCATGTTTTTGTTATGCCAATGTCGTTGGAAGCCATCAGGACCATCGAGATTGAATTTTTTCTCATCAGAAAACAGGACTTTCTTCCACTTTTCAACGTCCCATATGTGGTATTCACGACCAAACTTTAAGCGGTCCAAATTGTAACGTGGAAGCAGCCGAGGAATTTGTTTACGCTTTTTATTTACCA
>JBBBDQ010029095.1:0-139801 GCA_037127315.1 Ascarosepion bandense
TATATCTTCTTTATATTCACTCTCCACTGATGTAACCTTTTGCTTTCTTCTTATGTAGCCCCTTGTGCACCATTAGCAGTACTGGCTTGATTGGGGTGAAACAATTACATAAAAAATATTACAGAAGTTAACGACAATTATTTGCAAAGTTTATTTGCTCATTAATATGTTGTGATGAGCTGCAGCCTCCTTTGCACAGATACAACATCACGAGCCTGTCCAGTCCAAGTACTCAAGAAAGACCTCCTGCTTTCAATGAATTATCAAGTTCAACAAGTCAACTTTGCACTTCAACAAGACAGACTACTATGATAACATGCAGTGGATGATTTATCCATACCCCTCTTGGTACCCTAAGAATGAAAGGAAGGAGATGGGATAAGTTTATTTCATGCAATGCCTGCACTCTTAGTTGTAATAGTAGTGCTAGCCAGATGCTGTATTAATTAATAAGAAATTTGTATTTAAAAAGGAAAAAAGAAAAGTTCTTTTGTAAATACTTTAATGAACCTATCGCTCCCAGTGGAGCATAGGCAATCAATGACACTTTGCCATTGAAAGAGAGGTTGTTGATACTTCTGTAACTTGTCTTTTTTACAGGTAGGAGTGTTGACTCCATTCAAACTCCTTTATCCTCCATGCAAAATAGACTGGGATCTATAGCCTTGTTTGGCAACCAATTTGCACTGTTGTTTAACCCATAGCTGGAGGGAGAAGAGATGACTTAATATCTTTCCCAAGGGTATTTGCGCATAAGAGCATGCAATGAAATCAACTGGAATTTGAACCTGGCTCTCTGATTTCTGATTCTGAGCCAATATTCACTGCACCAAAATGCATATCTCCTAAATGTAAGCATAAATTGAAATTGCTTCAGTCATTCAAATAATTTTTTCAAGAATCATTTAAAAAAACATTAAAGAAATAAGAAAGAAGTTATTGTTTCACAAGGATAGTTATGTTTATTCTCTTTTCATTATTTATCATGATTTTCTTTGCAGTAAATAAATCATTTGAAGCTATGGGCAATATTAATCATTTCTACGAAAGACTCAGAAATCATTTTCAATAAATTCCATTGCAATATTTGCTTTTCTACTGAGTGCCATCAAGAATCTTGAAGTAATTTATTTTGAGATATGAATTGTTTTGAAAAAAATTAAATACTATGAAAATGAAGAATACATTTGCTGCAGAGAGTAAATATATATTGAAGTCTTTTGATATTTCTGTGTAAAAATTGATGGAAAACAAATATTTTGCTGAAAAATGTCAGTGGGGAAATTTCTCCTCAAATACTTGAATTTTTCAAGAAAGATTGAGTTGAAAATATTGCTTAAGATCTCTATCATAGTAATTACTTATATAAAAAACAAAAAACTTTTACTTCAGAGTTTTTTTCAGGAATTAAACTTTTATTCTCCTTATCTGTCCAAATATGATCACCATAGAAGGGAACCTAAATACATAGTCTATTGTGTATGAGAAAAACTCTTGTATGATAGCTTTTGTAGTTTTGCCAAAAAAATAATCAAATCAATCCAATAGGTTTCTTCAAAATTTCTCAAATAATAATTTTTTTGTTATTAAAATAAACTGTTAAAAACATGAAAATATAATCTTTAGGACAATTGTTCAATGTTATGACATTATAGCAGTAAAAGAGGTTAAATTCTATCACCACAACAACAAAAAATTGTTGCAAGAGAAATGTAGCCAATCCAGCCTGTTATTCTTGCTGTCAAAGTTCTTTGTAATAAGTGCTTGATAGAACTTATTTCTGTTGGCTCAAAAAGAGTCCTGGCAATTAGCACGTTCACCACTGTTATTTTGAGAAAAATAGGAAATTGCCATTTACTAGAAAGAAATAGATCTAAAGATGTTGACGGTGATTTCTCATGGGTAGCACTATTTTGGCTTCGGTCAGAAATTCTGCAATACAGACTAGGCTAAACAATTTCTCCCATGTAACATACAATATAGTAGAAATTAGTATGCTAATGTATGTCTACATGGGTTTGGAAATAGTGCTAAGCACTGGTGGGCTGAATAAAAGAGATACTAAAGTCTGTCATTTCATGGTGACTTGAAAATGTATATATACATCAACAGCAGGCAATATAGGTTTAATAAAGTTGTATGTTTTGGAAATATATATGTCAACAGCAGTCAATCATAAACAAGTATAAATAAGTTTGGAAAATGTGTATCAGCAACAAGCAATGTAAGTATAATAAAGAAATATGTCAACAGCAGCAAGTGATAACTTTAATAATGAAGCAAGTTTGTGATTTGAACATTTTTCTTATTTGAAAATATTTGTTCAGTCGGACTTTTTATTAGATCAGATTAATTAAAAATTGATACAATATTAGAACTCGAGTTTACATTAATCAAAATTTGGTGTCCTTCTCTATATACTATGTTTTTACAAATTGTGAGTGTTAGTAATGAAAGGCTATTTGCCAAGATAAGAAAGAAGAAAGAGTGGCAAATGACTGTGATAAAGGTTTTCAATATGACCATTCTCCATGTGTAACTCTAAGTAAAAAGTTGTGGGCCATATTGTTTATGATTTTCTTTTTTTTTTTTTTTTTTTTGTTTAATGGAAGTTGTGACCAGACGCTTGGTTTATGGATTTCTGTGTTCTTTCACTGAGCAGAAGTTCTGGCCAGATAATTTATCAGTGTTACATTTTGGTGGATAGTTTAGGGGCACTAGATTTTCATGTTTATTTGTTCACTGTGAATTGTTTATAAAATGTTTTCTTGTTAGACAAACTTTGAGACAAGATATTTTAGCTGCTTCAAATGTATTTTTTTTTTTATGTAAAACTGATAACCAGTTCAACAACTCTGATGCTCATGTAATTTTTTTTTTTAATCATGTCACCCCAAGCAAGGTGGTAACACCACTGATGCACAGGGGGCTACATAAGAGTGAAAAGATTGGAAAAGAGAAAGCTGGAAACCACATCCTAAACAGGAAACAAGGGATGAGCCTCTTCACCTGTTCAATAGACGTGGGTGGAGTGTGAACCAAGCAATAGTTTAGTCTATCTACTCCAATTGAAAGAAAAGAGTAAAAAGATTGGAAAAGAGAAAGCCAGAAACCACATCCTAAACAGGGCACAAGGGATGAGCCTCTTCACCTGTTCAATAGATGTGGGTGGAGTGTGAACCGGGCGATAATTGAATGGATAAGAAAATTTAAACTATAATATATTTGCTATCAGGAAAACTGAAGTAGTTATTTTGCCACATTTGCTATATATTAACAGTTAACCATCCATTAGTGTTTGAACAACCTACAAAATGTTTTTCTTTTATATTTAGTAAATGGCAAGTCAAATTTTCATCATTAGTCAAGTAGCTTTCTGAATACCTGTGTCAAGCAGCTACAGAGTGTTTCTGGTTTTATCAATAATATTTGTCTGAATTACTGTTTTATTTGTTTACTGAAAATAAAATGCAATCTATTTTTGTATATTTGTACTTTTGAAGCTTAAATATTAAATTTTGAACACTGACTTATAATTTTATTTTTAAAAATAAAACCTTTTTTAAATTTTTTTTTATTTTATAAAAACCAGAATGAACACTCAAGACAATATATAAGAAAATTAAGAATTAAATGTTATATCTATAATATTTTAAATGGCATTAAAAAAAAACATGGTGCTAATGCTGTGACAGCACACCATATTCCTAATGGAGCATTAAGGGAATCAAAGAGGAAATACATTGCAGTGATAAAAGAATCACTGTACACACTATTTGTCATTGATTTGTTTGTAGTCTATGAAGAATTCTCAATTAGGCTGAATCTGTAGATATTTTTGGGGGTAGAACTGCAAATTTTGAGTCTACCTTACTGGAGTATCTAATTATAGCTTGGGCCTGTGTATATTTTAAATCTGGTTCTTTGTGCCTCTTCACAGATGGATTCTATGAATGTTTACCAACTGTTAGCCTGACCAGGATGATATCAAAGAATTAAATAGTGAGTATTGGGTCTCACTGCAGAAGATATGCATTGGTTTTGCCATTTTGTGTTAGGGACACAAAATGGCAGAATCAGTACTAATAGAAAATCAAGAAAATGCCAAGTTTATTTGCTATTTGTCTTAGAGACATAATCATAAGACAAGAGATTATTTACTTCATTGAGAAAACATAAGACAAACATTAAAAAAACAATAAAAAGTTAAGCAAAGTATTAAGAAGCAAGAGAAATTTCATTAGAAACAAAGAAAACAGTACTGGACAGTTACATAATATCAGCCCACCTATATGGCAGTGAATACTGGACAATCTCCACACAAATGAAGAGACTTGAAACAACAGAAGGATGCTGAGAATATAGACTGAACTTGTGAGCAACAATAAAGTTTTAGAGAAAATAGAAATAAAATGAATGCTTATAGATAACATCAGGAAAAGATAAATAAAGTTTCTAAAGCATAAAATGAGAAAAGAAGGCTGGGAAAATTTCATACCCATAGGATTAACTGAAGGTTAGAGAAGAGAGGAAATGATTCATAACATACTTAAAGAGCTTGAACAAATGGATGCCAGAAAAAGGTTTTATAAGAGATAACAAAAAGACAAAATTTACCAAGAGCTACAAAGTACAGGAAATTGTGGAGAGCCATGTTTGTCTACATCCTGAACGTATATAGTACATAGAGGATTCTTTAGAAAATCCAACTGAAGTAAGATATCAGTTTTCTCTCCAGACAAAATTTAAATGTATCACCATCTTTAATTGATTGGAATGTGGATGGTCTTGGTGGATTTTGGGTCTTTGCAGTTTCAGCATGATTAAGTAATTTTCTCTTCTCTGGAAGATGTGGATGCATTGACTGTTAATAGAAAAAAAAAACACTTTACAAAGTTGGTGGCATGAACCTTTGCATGTTCAGTGTCAATTTGGTTCTGATTGAAGTTTTGTTAACAAACAGAAACCAGTAAACACCATTTCAAAAGGGATGTGATTAAGACACTGGATAGAACTCAAACCAATCAAGAAGAGTCTGTTATAGTGGGGATGACCATTAGGATTGCTTAACCTGATAAATTTTGATTGTTGCTTTGTAATGTTTAGATAAATGGTAGTCCAAGAAAATGTAGTCGATAGCTTCAGAGTACCCTATGTCTGCACAAGTGAGGGAGAATTTTAAACTAAAATGATGCATACATCTACAACGGTTGGACATCACAATAGCTTGGGTCCTGGAAGAGTAAGCTTTAGGTGTCTGTAATGAATTGTAGAGAGATAAATAGATATGTTGATGCATTAATGGCCAATACAGATATCTGTATGAGTTGTATATTGATGTACATTGTAGTGCAATTGATATTTGCTTTGAATGAGAAGTCGGAGAGTTGAGTTCAAATTCTGGTTAAATTTGTTGCATACACTTACATGCAATTACCCTTGGGAAAAGTATTAATCCATTTACATTACTTGGATGATTGTCCTCATCTTTGTTGCCATTTTAATGATGTTTTTCCCATTGTACACTCCAGCCTTCTTCAAGTGCTAGGAATTTTGAACCAAACCCTTTATTACAATCTCTAGGGTATATCATTCTCATTCATTATGCAAATATACCCCAGTGATTGTAATAAAGGATTTGGTTTGAAATTCTTAGCACCTGAATAAAGCCAACAGGTGAAACATCATAAAAATGGTAGTAAAGATGAGGACAATAATCCAAATAATGTAAATACTACCTCATCTCAGAAGTATAGACAAATATTAATCCATCTTTTCTCCCCCCAGCTATGGGCTGACTAGAAGGACAGATTGGATTTCATAGCCTTGATTGGCAATCAGTTGAATGCATAAAAAAATGGCAACTGCAGGAAAATCTTTTGCCTCGTAAGTCATGGATAGAAAAAGATATGATCCCTCAAGCATGTATCACTTATGGTACTTAATTGACTATATAAGTTGATGGAAGGAGAAAGCAAGATAAAAAAAAATACAAGCAATCAAAAGCATTGAAAATATTGTCTATTCGTAAAGAGGACATCACAAGATTAGTGCTGAGTTTGGTTTTGATGGGTGGAAGAAGAGTTCTATGTTGATCCTCTTGCCTTCAAAGGAAAAACAAACATAGATGATTTCCACGTTTTTGTTGTGACCAAATAATCAGAGAGAAGGATGTCAACACCACTTATCCTAAATGGAACCAATGAAGACTGCACCACCTGGTAGTGATTTTGATAATTCATTTTAAAATGGCCACTCTGAATATATCAGTCAGTTAAATGCCTTGGGGAATCATGTCTGACTAGGCAGAAGATTTTTCCTGCACTAGGTTGCCATTTCTTTCTGCAGTAGACTAGTTTCCAACCAAGGTTATAGAACTCAATTTGTCCTTCTATTGAACCCATAGATAGAGGAAGAAGAGATGGATTCATACCTTTCCCAATGGTATTTGCACATAAGTGAATGCAATGAATTCCATTTGAATTTAAACGTGTCTCTATCTGTTCTCTATTTAGAGAATTGAGTTACTAAGGGAATTAACTGAAATTGAGATATCCAGAAAAGGTATGGCACATGGAAATAGAACAATCTACCCCCATCAACTAAATAAAGGGTTGAGTTCAAAATTCTGGCATATATCAGAAATAAACAATAAGGCCAGGGCATACAATGACTGAAACATATGAATATGACAATAACAATGAGACAACAGTCTGAATAGTGTAAATAGTTCCAAAACCTCATCTCAGAACTATAAACAAACTCATACATTGTTAGGCTGAAGATAAAAATCAAGTGTACAGCATTGAAACACTCAGTTTATCATTAGTACAACCTTGTCAGTATGGATTTTACAAGCATTAAATTACTCTCAGAATAGCTTCTTTTTTTTTTTCTTTTTTTAACACACAACAGAGTTTCAAGCTGGGGCCTTTTATTTCTTAGGAGTAATAAATCAATATCTTGTATAGAATCTAAAGCCTTTATTACCAGTCATTTCTTAAAGTTAGCATTTACTGTGTTCTTTTCACAAAAAGCTGTAGTCATCTTATATTAGCAATGAAAATTGCATCTTTATCTCTAAAGAATTTTATACTTTGAGTTGCTATTTTTCTTATCTCCCTTGTTACTTTTTTTTGTAAGAATCATTTTTGCTTTGCCAGTTCTGCTTTATTTACTATGCATCATCTGAAGTATGTTTTGTTCTGTTGAAGAAGTCCAACGGAAATTCTTTTGCCTTATTTTTAAGATGCTATTTTCAGCCTTTCTGTTTTTATGTGTCACTTCCATTTCAAATGTGGGCAATATAATGACATAAACAAGATGTTGACATTCTGCACTATTTCATACAAAAGGTTAGGAAAGAAACCCACATCAATACTGGCAAGAAGAGTGAAACTTATTTTCCTGAAAAAATATTTTAAGGTAAGATGTAAATTTCAGCCAAAAACAGCACTGACTGCTTGGAGAATGAATGCTGAATATTTCATTATAGAAAACTGCAACTATTACCATTACTCTCAATGGATAAAGATTTACGTTGTTCAGACTGTTGTTCTCATCTTTTTTGCCATATTCATGACATTTCAGCTTGTTGTACGCTCCAACTTTTTTTTAGTTGCTTGGAATTTTGAATCAAACCCTTCATTTCAATCACTGGGGTAGATTGTTCTCATTCCACTAGTCATGCCACTTCTGGATGTCTTAGTTATCTCCATTTAACACAACTAAGTTTTTTTCCCCACACTGTTGTAGCCAGGTATTGAACTCACAACTCTTTGGGTCAAGTCACTGGATCCAACCAACAGTTTTATCCACTAGGCTATGTGTCACAAATATAAAAACAAAAATGATAACAGTCCACATAATGAAAATAATTACAATACTTCATCTCAGAAAAATAGATGGATAAAGATTTGTTGACTAAATTACATAACTGTACTGAGAAACTCTGATTCTTAAAATTCTTGCAAGATTGATTGATATATTTAAATAAATTTTATCTTTTCATTCTCCGTATCTCATTCTCTGATGAAGCTTTAAACATTTAAACATTTTAGATTTATAAACGTTTCCTCTTTGTTCCTTATCCTTGTTTTAGTAAGGTAGGCTGATATATTATCATTTATTATCATTACCAACATGTGCAAATTGCATGGATCTTCATGACTTCACCTCTCAAGTCTTTGAGATTATCCATCACATGTGACAGGTTAACAGGTTGTTGAATATGTAATCAATTCCAGTGTGATCATCATCATTAATATTATTAATATACATTGAAAAAAAAAGTTATTTTTAGTCGCTATATATATTTGAGTAGATGTTCTGTTTGTTAAATACTATTTTTGTCTATTTTTGGATATTTGAGAAATCTTATTAAAGAAAAATATCTACTTTCTAGCAGGATTTGAACCTGCATTTCTCTTGGAGGAATGAACTGTCATTAGGTCTGATGTGTTTTAACCAACTCAGCTATGAAGAACTTTTGCCAATCAAATGATGTTTCTTCTGCCCAGGAGTACACCTGTTCAAATTCAGCTGGAGAGTGCATATTTTTCTTTAAAAGATTTCTTAAATATTCAGGCTAGTAGACAAATCTATCATGTTTAATAAATGAACAAAGTGTCTACTCAAATATGGATATCCACTAAAAATAATGTTTAAAGGGATAAAATTTGTTGGATCAATAAATAAAAAACCTATTACTTTAGATATATTTCTCTTATAAAAAAGAAGGAAACAAGGCTTTATTTATTTCACATGTCATCGATGTGCATTGTGGTGCAATGGATATCAACTCGGAATGAGAAATCAGAGCCAAGTTTGAATTCCAGCTGAATCAAATTCATTCACTTATGCACAAATACTCTTGGTAAAGGTATTAATCCATCTCTTCTCCCTCCAGGTATGGGTTGAATAGCAGGACAGATTGGGTTCTATAGCTTTGGTTGGCAACTTGTCTAACACAGAAAGTAATTGTAACCTACTGTAGGAAAATCTTCTGCCTAGTTAGCCATGTCTCTTTTGAGACATAATTACCCAAGTGTGTATTATATATTGCAATTAACTGATTGATATTTTACAGCTTTGCAGTTATTTCATATGATGGTGTTAGAGTTATGGCTCATTTAATGTTTTTTCTATTAGCCACATATAGACTTAAAAAGTTTCATGGATCTGATAAAGCAATTTCTGAGAATTGCTTTTAACTATTTCTTAATTGTTAATTATCTGCTTCTTATGGCCTTTTTATGTTGTCATTTGTTGCTGTAACTTTTGGCCCTTTACCATTCCTCTTTGTTTTTGTTCTACTTTGTCTTTACACAGGCTTGTTAAGTAAGTTATTTGCTGTTTCTTCCTATTCCTCTTGCCTTCAATTCTCTAGGCCTTCTTGCCTCATATGTTCCAGAAATTTCAGATGTCTTTTTCAAAAGAGACATGACTGACTGGGCAAAATATTTTCCTGCAGTAGGTTGTTAATTGCTTTCTGCAGTAGACTGGTTACAAACTATAGAATCCAATCTGTCCTGTTATTTAACCTATAGTTGGAGGAAAGAGTTGGATTAATACCTTTCTTAAGGGTATTTGCAGGTCAAGTAAATGCAACAAATTCAACTGGATTTCAAATTTGACTCTCGGTTTTCTCATTCCAAGCTGATATCTGCGATACTACAATGTAAGCAAATTCCCAAATACCTCAAAATTGCCAGAATTTCAGTACTTGTATCTCATTTATATCTGTCTTTCTTTTTTTAAACAATATATAATAATAATAATCTCAACATAGTTTTTAGAATTGTACATTAGTTTTTGAGTACAGGGCTATAAAAAGTGAAAATACTTTTGATACACTGTAATATATTTTTGTTTACTTGCATTGAAAATATAAAACTACTTAATAAAAGGCTGACATGACAAAAAGGAAACAATTATGTTTTTATTATCTAAATGATGACTGAATTTTCAAATTCTGCTTTGAAGCAATTGATTCATTTAAAATTAAGTTTCTCCTTAAAATTAAAATTTAAAACTTTTTAATTTCATGATTCTAAGGATTTATCCAATTTAAAAAAAATGAATATCTGTAAAAATTTATTAAAAATCATTTTTAATATAAATTCATTGTTTCAGCAAAACTGTTAATTTTAAAAACATGATTCTTTCAATTGATTCATCCAGCAATTTTGGGTGCCCCCACAGGTTTCACCCCATTTCCAAATGGTCTTCAATTGTTGATTTGCTCAAATAATTACAAAAGTTAATTAAATTTCAGTCAACATAATTGAATCTGAAAAAAAATTACTCTTCTAATTCTCAGAGATTCCAATGCTATTACCATTGTGTTCTGCAGGAAACAAAAATTGAAAGAATTGAAATATGAAATAATTGTTTTCAGTTTCAATAAAAAATAAGCCAACAAAAGAGATAAAATCCTGAATAAGAATTTTTATTTGGATAGCTTGATATTGAAAAGTACATTCATAAAAGTTTTTCTACTTCATAATCTAGCATTCAACATGGCTGACTTCAAAGTACAAAAGAAGTGTTTGTATAAAAAAAAACCCAGTAAAATAGATAATATTACATGATAACTTCTGCAATATATTGTCCAATGGGACTTTCTGCCTTTGTGGTCGATGTTTATAAAAGAAGAGTAAAAAAAATCTATCTGTCTTTTTTTTTTTTAATTTGTAGTCATTTCACCCCAAGCAAGTCAATAATGCCACTAAGACACAAGGGGTTACTGAAAGTGTAAAAATGAGAAAAAGTTAATGAAGAGAAAGGGCAATAAAAGAACAAACTTCAGATAGCAATTGATGTTACATTTAAATTTTTGAAGAGTGACAGGAAAGCAAGAAGCTTGAAGCAAGTTTGATGAGCAAGAATTGTGAGAGAAGAAACTATTAGAATTGAAATTATGGTTACCTCTAAATAGGTCAACAGCAAAATGATGAGACCTATCTGCCAGTCTAGTACTAGATTTAAATTTCTGTGTTTGGGGTATCAAAAAATAAAGTCAATAGAACAGTTAACATGAAAATATTAAAAAGACACAGGGAAGCGATGTTACTGCAATGGGAAAGTGACTGAAACTGAGATATTTAGCTCCTGAATAATAGTAGAGCACTTTTACGGCATTTGTTACTTATCATAGACATTAATTGGAGTAGATAGACTAAACTATCGCCCAGTTCACACGCCACCCACGTCTATTGAACAGGTGAAGAGGCTCATCCCTTGTTCCCTGTTTAGGATGTGGTTTCCGGATTTCTCTTTTCCAATCTTTTCACTCTTATGTAGCCTCCTGCACATCAGTGGCATTTTCGCCTTGCTTGGGGTGATATGATTAAAACAAAAAAAAACATTAAATAATTCGACTTTGACTACTCTCTAAAATACATGCCCATCTCACCACCATTTACCTACAAACTAAAATTAATTAAAAGAAAAAAAGTGCAAATCCTTATTTTAAAAAAAATGAAATGCAAAGTGCATTTCTTCTTAAACCAGAGCCTAGCACAAATTCCACGCTCAAGGAAATATATAGCTTTAAATTAGAAAATATCTCTTGCAACACAAAGAACTAGACAACTTTAAAAGAGATTTAACTTGGTAAGAAACAAAATTTCATAAATTAGATTCTATTCAAAAATAAAAAAAAGAGATATAACACAGTACACATGGCCTGAAGATTGTTCAAGCATGAAACAGACTGTGGCCACTTAGTGGTGATTGTAGAGCCTGCAGAAAACCTACAACAATGGCACTTTCATCCCATCATCTCACCTTTAGTTTAGCTACATGCATGTTAACTCCCCCACATTTGGCTAAATAACATTCTCCACATCTGTATCAAATTTTTAAAGATCTTTGCACTCATTCTTCATGAATCAAAGCCATGACGCATATATATATATATTTATAAAATTCACAAAAAATACATAAAGATAAACTAACTACATGAAAATCCACCTCCTTCAAAATGGCTTAAAGCACTTGGGACAATCAACAATTTAGACTGTTTTTGTACACAGTCACTGCCACCAAATAAAGAAATGTAAGCACACTGGGAAAACAATTAAGATGTTTAAAGGAGACGTTGCTGCCCAAATATTCATTAATATATATATATATATAAATGCTAGCAGTATAGCCCGGCGTTGCCCAGGTGTAATGAAAGCTTTAAAACTAATCTAAGGTCCTGGAGCTCAGACTCTTTGGACGTTGGCATGAAAGACTAAAAAGCAATAGTTGTTTCCAGTTAAAGCGAAACCATAGACTGAAAGAAAAATGAATGGATGTAAGTCAAATTTTGATTTCCTGCTATCAATATCAAATAAATTTCTTTCATCGAAAAACTGAATTTTGAAGGCTAAATAAGTCTTCTGAGTAAATGATATCATGGCTGGGACTAAGAACTACAATTATACCTACTTAGAGCCAAAGCCAAAACTAAACTAAAAGGGCTGAAAAAATACAGATATACAGGCAGATAAACAGACACACACACAAACATCTTGCCTTTTATATATATATATAATCAATTTTCTGCACTATTGTAAGAACTGCAACATTGAAACTTTTGAATATCGTTTCTTATGACTTTGTCTATGAGTGCATCAAATTTGATTAAAATCGGACCACTTCTTCTATAACCCGATTTTTTCGATTATCGATTTTCGATATTTATTGGGAGTACCTCAAGACAAAAGCTAGCTAAGAACACTTGCAGATGCTTATAGAACAACTGTGTAAATTTTTAAGAAAATCGGTTCAGCCGTTTCGGAGTCTATAGGTAATGGAAACACACACACACACACACACACACACACAAAGTTCCATTTATAAATAAGTTTATATATATATATATAAGTGACAAGAACTAACAGGTTTAGAATCCTGAGTTCTCCAGCATTTACTTTTTTAAAAAGTGCTCAATACAGCACAAATCGTAGAGCATAATATAATTAAATTTGTTTTTTATTTAAAATTAATTTACATTGTGACCTGGAAATGTTGATGTTTCAAGATTTTGCCTCATCATCAGGTAATGTTGAAGAATTGTGGTGAAAATGATTTACATTTGAATGTAGAAACCAAAACATTCATTATTTAAAGAGTTAAATATGTAAGAGAAAGACAGAAAACACTCTGATTTTATGTGTGGTTAATTTAACTAATCAGAATGAAGTTCAACTTTTAAATTTGAAAATATAGGTTTTATGTTGGGGGATATGGTTTTTTTTTTTTTTCAAGAAAAGTGTCATTTTCTTCAGCTAGAATCTAGACTGCTTTTTTCCAGTGCAATGTACACATTATCACTACAAGGTTAATTTTTTAGATTTGTATATATCCCAGCCATTTTGAAAACAAAAAAGAAAGAAAGAAAACATTCCTTTTTTTTTTTATCTGGCTTCAAGGGACTTTAATTTTAATCATACCAAAAGTCCTTTTAAGTCAAAAACAAAAAAATGTTTTCTTTTTCTTTTTTGTGTTTAAAATGAATGGGATACATAGAAATTTAAGACAATAACCTTGTAGCAATAATATATACATCACACCAGAAAAAATCACTACACTGTGTCAATTCCTTTCTCCACACACTATATCTCCCCCTTTCTCTCTCATATATATGACAAGATTGTTATTTGCAAATTATTCTTAGATCAACACTTAAATATTACTCTCAAGTAAGTTTGGATTTGGTTAAAATGTTTCAGGCATTTTGGTTTTACTGAAATAAATTTAATCCCAATTTGTGCGAATGTACAGTTTTTTGAATGAAAGAAGAAACAAGAAGATTAGCAAATATCTGTGTGCAAAATTCCTTTTGGTAAATCACTTATGATTTAATACTCTGCAGGCAACTTCATTCACTGAACAAAATGTTTCACTTGCACTATATGCAACTCTGATTGCTTACAGAGTTTGAATTTTGAAGTTGTGTATTCAATGCCTGCTACGGTAGTGAAAATAAACTTGACTGAAATCAACAGTTAGGCTTATTTGAAAAAAACAACAGAAAAAGAATAATACTTATGCTAAAACCTTATGTTGTGTTTGTTTAAATGGTTTCAGTTTGCATAATGAATAGAATTTTATGTTGAGTATATAACTTAATTTATGCATAAAAATCTGTTCAAAATCTAGAATTATATATTGATTATATGACTTCAGTTATGTGGAAAAACCTAAAATTTACTTGAAAGGTTATATATAACTCATCGCTCATTCAGTAATGAATTGGAGCATTCTGGCTACTGGCGTATGATACATCATACGCTAAAAGTCTGCCTCCTTCTACCGAGTACCCATAGCTCAGAGGTAGAATCGCCGACTGGCACCAATTCATTCGGGTTTCAATTCTGGGTTAAAAGCAATCAGATGTCTAACCCTACTGATGAGCTGTGATACAGTGAAACAGATCTGTCTGCAGATATATATATATAAAAAACAGTTTTATTTTTAATCTGTTTATTATTATTATTATTATTTATCTTGAATGCTTCAGAAAATTTTTTTTAAACAATACAATTTGCTGAAAACAGAAAATAAATCAAATTGTGAGATTAGTAGTCATGATAAAAAGATGATTTTCACAAAGAAGGGATTTGGCTCTAAATCATGTCTTTGACACACATGGTTGAGAAAAGAAAATGGCAATTGACCAGAGAAGATAACAACACTTTGAAGAGATTTAAAAACATCAAACACTTGATTGTGTTTAGTGATGTATTTTTAAAAAAGCATGGTGAGCATTTCTGTATAATATCAGTCAGTCAGTTAAGTGCCATACATGATACAAGTTTGGGTTATCATGTCTTGAAAGAGACATGACTGACTGGGCAGAAGGTTATCCTGCAGTAGATTGCCATTACTTTCTGCTGTAGACTTGTTGCCAGCCAAGGCTATAGAACCTAATCTGTCCTGTTATTTAACCCATAACTGGAGGGAAGAGACAAATTAATACCTTTCCTAAGGGTATTTGCACAGAAGTGAATGCAAGGAATTCCACTGGAATTTGAACTTGGCTCCCTGGTTTCTCATTCCAAGTCGATATCCACTGCACCACAACACACATCCAAGCAAATTATCAGGATTGCAAATAATAAATGACAGTGTTAGTCAGAGGTTATATCAGTAAATCTATAACCAAGCATGTAGTTTATTAACTGAATTTTGATCTTAAATTTTCACTGTAAAATATTCAGTTTATGTGATTAATATTCACCACTGAATTAAATACATTGACAAAGGAGGAGATTATGTTGAAAAAGAAATATTTGTGTAAAATACTTTTAGCATTAACTTTAGACTTCTTGATGTAATAACATATATAAAATATGGCATTTATGCCAATATACATGTGATATATATGGGGAGAAAGTTTATATACAAGCAGGAGATGATGGATAAATTGTCATCTAAATTATGCAAAAAATGAAAATAAGACTGACAACTCATTTTAACAGATGTATTTACCAGAAATACACAAAAATATCTTAAAATTTTAAAGAGTGAATTTATTCAATTGCCATTAGCTTCAACCATAATCTCCAGACGACTTTGGAATCACTTGCAACTCTTCTAGAATTTAAATTGGTGAATGCTGCCATAATCTTTACCTTCAGTTCATCTTTGGTATTACAAGGAATTTTGTTGGTCTTTCACTCAATTCTGCCCTACACATAATAACCAAGGGGGTTGCAGTCTGGAGAGTTAAGTGGCCAGATGTAATGAGTGATGTGGTTGCAGAAATTGTCTGACAACCACTGACTGGATTCTTCTGCTTTATGTGGCATGGTGCAGAGTCCTGTTGCCAGAAATAGGGTCTTCCAGCAGTCACTCTTTTGACCCAGGGCAGTAGTACTTCCTCAAGGCCTTTGATATAATTCTTCGTGTTGAGTATATGGCACTCAGCAACAAATTTGGAAGTTCTCTTCATATCAGAACAATCAGTGAGTTTTTTTTTAACCTGCTATACTTTTGTAATCACCATTAAACTCATCTAACTCTTTCTGAATGCTCTTCACTGTCTTCAAATTGACATCCAAACACTGAAATGTTACTCTTGGTGTAAATGCATAGTAGTACAGTATGCTGTTTCCGAATTTCTAGCAGAGCGAATTGCATCATGCAAAATTTTCCAACTGGCCCTACTATACTGTGCAATCAACAACATCAAAAAGAAACAGCACCTATGTGCAAAATTAAACATGTAAAATGGCAACAATTTGCATATTGCACTGTGTGTGTGTGTGTGTGTGTGTATAACGTAGCTCACTGATGCCCCCTATATATGAATTTACTCGAGCCACAAGATTAGCAACTGGGTCCCACACTTTTACTGTGAAACCAATAAAATGTAAACACAAATTCTACTTCAGCAGCTTCTTCTCTTGCACTTTCCACTTGTGGAATTCCCTTCCGTTTGCTTGCTTTCCCGACAGCTACAATTTTCAAGAATTCAAATGTCAATAGTCATCTACTATCTCACTAACTTGCTTCCTCTCTCTCTCTCTCTCTCTCTCTCTCATGCTTCTTTCTCCATCCATTCCACTCTCAGCAGTATTCTCATCCTTCTCCTACCCTCTTCCTGATACCCCCTGTAACCTGTCACTCTTTCTCATAACTTACCTTCTATGTAACCCTCTGCTCAACAGTGGCAGTAAAATGCCTTGCTTGGGGCGACATGATTATTAAAAAAAAAAGTGAACATTGAGGTCAACATAAAGTGGCAACAGTCTTTTATGTTTGAATGCAGTCTTTACAGAAGATTGTGTTTAAGCATTAGATTGTCACCACTTGGTGTTGACCTCAGTGTTCACTTTTATATTGACATACCCTCTATCTCTGATATTGAGTATTATTTGGATATTAAGTGTCCTTAAATATAGCTTACTTTTAAACTATATTTAAGTTTTTTTTTTGTTGCTCCTACATAATGGAAGTGGTTGCATTATTTTGCTGGAATAAGCCACCCCCTCTGAGAAACATGACAAATATGGAGGTATGCAAATGATCTGCAACAAAACTTGTACATATCCTACCTGTGAAGGCAGACACTAGTTTCGCTAGTGGTCCTTGCAAACCCTGTATAAAACTGTTGATTAGATGGCTCTAGAACCCCAGGTGTTCACTTACATACATGAACTTGACTATCTATTCAACCCTGGAACATGGTCCTTTTTTTTTTTTTTGATCATATCACCCAAAGCAAGGCGAAAATGCCACTGATGCGCAGGGGGCTACATAAGAGTGAAAAGATTGGAAAAGAGAAAACCGGAAACCACATCCTAAACAGGAAACAAGGGATGAGCCTCTTCACCTGTTCAATAGACATGGGTGGAGTGTGAACTGGGCAATTATTTAGTCTATCTACTCCAATTGAAAAAAAATAAAATAAAAAAAAATAGTGAAAAGATTGGATAAGAGAAAAACGGAAACCACATCCTAAACAGGAAACAAGGGATGAGCCTCTTCACCTGTTCAATAGACATGGGTGGAGTGTGAACCGGGCGATAGTTTAGTCTATCTACTCCAATTGAAAAAAAATAAAATAAAAAAAAAAAGAGTGAAAAGATTGGAAAAGAGAAAAACCAGAAACCACATCCTAAACAGGAATCAAGGGATGAGCCTCTTCACCTGTTCAATAGACGTGAAAATAAAATAATTTTTTTTTTTACTAAGTTTCAACTTAGTAAAAGTTGAAACGGCCTTTAAACCAACAATTTAGTAGAATTTACTCCCAAAATTAAATGAATAAAAACAAATATGGTAGAATAAATTAGCAGAAAATTCAATCTTACCACATGTGGGCCACTGAAAGTTGAGAAAATTTCTAAAGTCATACCAAATTTGCTCTGATTTTTCCACTTTATGTCGGCTACCAGTAAATAAGCAGAGAGAGAGAGAGAGAGAAGCAAGTGTCCAGTAATCGGAGAGTGAGGAGAGAATAGCTGAATTCAAAGAGTAACGGACTTAAAAAAAAAAATATTTCATTGGAATGTGACACTAGCTGTATAACAGAAAACTTGATCAATGAAACAAAGAGCATCAGTATCAGATACCCCACGACCATTTTACAGGGTTAAAAGTGATAGAAATGTGGCTTGTTTGACCAGATTTAATAACATTTTCATAAGAAATAAAATAAGATTTTAATAACTTATCTTGGTCTTTTAAATAGAGCAATTCTTTATCCCTTGTTTCCTGTTCAGAATTAGGTTTTCAGTTCCTTTTAAAGTCTACTTTGTTGCTATATTTCTGTCTCCACCTAAACTCTTTATTTACTTTTTATTTATTTTTTTTCTCAAAAAAAGTAGATAGGTCTTTTTATCATCTGATTCACACTACTTTCTGGTCTCTTGAACAGGAATAGAGATTTATTCTTTGTTTCTTGTTTAGGACTGGGTTTTGGTTCCTTCTAAAATCTTCTCATCCTCTTAAATTAACTTTGCATCTTGGTGGCATGACAACCTTGCCTTAGGTGAATTGATTAAAAAAAGAAGATAACATTTCTCAAGTCTTTCAGGTTTCAATGTTCTCTGACTCAATTGAGGTGCAGTGACTGAAGCCATGACCAGTCACAGTATCCTTGTTGGTCAATGAAACCCCATGGAATACAATGTGTACTGTACCATTGAGTGATGGATTGAGCAACACCAGAATTTGAACATGATTTGAGATAATGTTTCTTGTTCTTGAGCAGTTAGGTTTTTAGACAGTCACAGAAGTTAAGTAATATCAAGGCTGATCAGTACCTAAATGGGTGACCATTTGGGAATACCAGGTTCTGTAAGCTTAGAGATCCTGGTGTTGTAATGCATAGTTGCTTGAAATTGGAAAAAACAAGTTCCAATTCTAGTCAAGTTTATTAAATTCACTTATATACTGAAATATCTTTGGAAAATATATGAATCCACCTTTTCTCTACCAACCAGCCATTTAGTAGAACTTGTATCAATAAATAGTTGTAATCATAAAAAGTATTCTTATAGTCTAAAACTAAATAACTTGCAAAAGTTTGATAAGCTTTAAAAATATCAGTCTTGAGTGGTTCTCTCTCTCTCAGTCACTGATTTTTGTTGTATCATAAGCAAATATTGTCCAGGGGGGAAGCCTAGAACAGTTGCTACTTTGGAGATAGTGTTCCCTACTTTTATGACCCTTACAATCATTCTGTGATCCAACAGTTCTAAATCTTGTATGTATCTCATTGCTTCTACACTAACAAGTTTTCTATTATACCAGATATCATCGCAGTGATGCTAAAAGTTTATAAGTGCATTTTTTGTGAAATGAGAAAAAGGAATACCTAAAATTCAAAATAATAATGCAAAATACAGTTTTTTTTAAAAATTAGGCCCTAATTTCAGAGAAACTCTTGTCTTATAAAATTGTCTATGTTTGTAGTCCCCAAAGTGGAGTGCAATTTGATTTTTAAAGAGGACAATTTGTGAATGAGTCATTAACAATGAATTTTTCCAATGAGTCTAGGTGAGTATTAATACATGCAGTGCATGTACAATATCCATACATAAAAAAATATTTGTCGTGTGTGTGTGTATTTATATATATATGCTAGCAGTATAGCCCGGCATTGCTTGGGTGTAATGAAAGCTTTAAAACTAATCCATGGTCCTGGAGCTCAGACTCAGACTAAAGAATATTTGTGTGACATTTGGTGAGAATCAGATAAAAATTGTGGATTTGTATAAAGGACATACAGACAGATAAACAGACACACACACACACAAACATCTTGCCTTTTATATATCTAAATCTAAACTTATTTATAAATGGAACTTTGTGTGTGTGTGTGTGTGTGTGTGTCTGTGTGTGTATCCGTTACCTATAGACTCTGAAATGGCTGAACCGATTTTCTTGAAAAGTTACACAATAAGCGTCTGCAAGTGTTCTTAGCTAGGTTTTGTATCAGAGTACCCCCGATAAATATAGAAAATCAATAATCGAAAAAATCGGGTTATAGAAGGAGTGGTCTGATTTTAATCAAATTTGATACACTCATAGACAAAGACATAAGAAACGATATTCAGAAGTTTCAATGTTGTAGTTCTTACAATAGTGCATAAAATCGATAATATATATATATATATATATATATATATATATATATATAAAAGGCAAGATGTTTGTGTGCATGTTTGTTTATCTGTCTGTGTGTCCTTTATACAAATCCACAATTTTTATCCGATTCTCACCAAACTTCACACAAATATTCTTTAGGCTGAATCTGAGCTCCAGGACCATGGATTAGTTTTAAAGCTTTCATTACATCCGAGCAACACCGGGCTATACTGCTAGTATATATATATATATATATTATCGATTTTCTGCACTATTATAAGAACTGCAACATTGAAACTTCTGAATATCGTTTCTTATGCCTTTGTCTATGAGTGTATTAAATTTGATTAAAATCAGACCACTCCTTCTATAATTGAGTCGATTATAAACTTAATTGGGCGATTAAAGTTTATTGCTTTACTCGCCTACAGTCAATTAAAAATCTGGCAATGAAACATGTCCCTACAAATATAGAAAAAACCCAACCCAACTTTTATGACCCAAAAGTTTACCATTGAAGATTCACAAGTTACTTAGAATGATTTACAATGACATTACTGAACTCTTTGATCTCATAGATGGCGCCTGATCTCACTTTTATCATCTGATCAGTGTTAACATTCATTTAATTAATGCTTCCAGAAGGGAGCCAAAATGTCTCTGTTGTCCAGATTAAAGACACTCACAGATTTTTAGAAACTCATTTGAAAAAATATTAGCCTTGACTCAAGATTCATGCTATGTTTACATAAGACAATTATTAAGAAAATGGAGTTGGTCAAGTAAAATGTTTTTCGGCTGAGTAAATTTTCCCTTGCTCTCGACCACCGGTTGAGTGATATTTTTTTTTCAAATCTCAAAAGTTGCACATATACACACACACACACACACACATATATATATATATATATATATAAAATCACCAGTAAAAACTCTTGACTTTTTGAATTATAATGTCCAGAAAGATGTAAAATAGTAGTCATCAAAACTTTCCCTCCCACAGAATATTTTTCAGTGAACTAAAACACATAAAACAAACAGTAGTCAAGAATAATTTTCCCAACTACATCATTGATAAACAAATAAAATTATTCTTACAAAAAATACATGACACTAGCGTTAAAAATAGCACACAAGAAAATGTGCATTAATTATAAACAGGACAAATTTTTTATATGAAAAATTATTAAACACTATATTTCTGCTGCAATTCCTCAAAAGCATGTAAAATTTATATTATAGAAAATGGAAGACAGCAAACCTTGTTATTTCTAATAATAATAATAATAATCCTATCAAATCTAAACTAGAAATGACTAATATAATGTATGAATTTTAATGCCCTGTACAAGATTTTGTTTCTTGTCATAAATCAGTTAATTATATTGGCCATACTACCACTTTCCTGAGTAGTCGCCTTACATGCCACGTATCTAGTAATAATAGTGCAATAAAAAAACAATTATTAACCCATAACTTGCAAGAACACTTATGAAAAATTTTGGTTGAAAATACAAAAATACAATTTAAATCAGAATATCAAAGGCACCTCACTATTAGAGGGGCACTATATATCAAACAATTTTCTTCTACCATCAACCTTACACTATTCAACTGTGAAAATAGTTTTCTATGTTTTTAAAAAAAAAATAGACAGATGCTCACATGATGCCCCCCATGCGCATCATGTGACAGCTTTAAAGAAACTCTCTTTTTCAAAAAACACAAAAACACTAAAATGAAAAATTACATTTCAGTCAAACATGAGAACATAACACCACCAGAAAAATAACATCCTTGAAAATGGCCTGTGAAGAGGCTGAAAGCATTTGGAAAGTTGAAAATTATGGAATATTCCTACAATTCTTATCATCAGCGAAAAGGAAACATGTAATAATATAGGAAAAATTTAATCAAAAATTCATAAAATCTTCCTTGTCGGTTATTTTTAACAAAACATGTTTAAATGAAAGATTGCTACCCAAATATATACATATATATTATATGTATATGTGTATGTTAGATTTACATTTTTTATTAAGTTACAACACAATTAACCACTCTTCCATATTTTCTCCATCTAATATCTGCTCCTTTGCTCAGATTTACTAAGCCTCTCAATGCCTCAAAGCCACCAAAAATTGTTTATGTACCAATATGACTCAGTAAGACCCACTGTCCTGTTACACAGATGAAAAGGACACTTTAACCAAAAGAGATGTGGTTCTACAGAAGAATACTGAGAACACCATAAACAGAACAAGGGGGTTTGAACAAGGGGGTAAGAGTTTAGGAGGAAAACCTAGTAAACATATAATGAAGAGTTGAGCATCTTTTGAATACTGGACTGATGTTGCGGATCCTCTGACACTTTTCAGGTGTATCTCTTGTGTATAGCAGACAAACTGTGATAGATTTGTTATTGGTGTCCTTGACTCTTTTCTCTGTTTTTGGAAGCTGATGTTATACTTGCAGGGTGCTACATAAGAGGAAAAAATTTAAGCAGGAGGAGAGTGAATAAAAAGAGGAACTCAGTTACAGAGGGTGTCAGAGAAAGGTCAAGAGAAGGATGGGAACGCAGGTGTGAAGGCAGTTGCAAAGTTAGAAAGAATGGAAAAGAACAAGATAAATGGGGTGATGTAAAAAGAACTGGTGTACATATTATATAGATGTTATATATATGTGTTGTATATATATATATGTATATTGTAACAAAGTTGTGGAACTCATAGGTTTTTTAACCTGCTGTTCATGCATTTACTTTTATAAAGAGTGCTCGATATAAACGTAGAGCGTTATATTGTAATAGTTGTTAAAATGGTTTATGAATTCATAGTATCACTACACAAAAATTTTCGCGTTTCGAAGCTAACCTTGTTTTTAGGTGCTTCTCATCAGGTGAAGAAGTTGGAATGAAAATTATCTAGTGAAAAAACGGTTTATTTTTGGTGAATATGCTTTTTAAGTGAAAGTGGGGTTGGGAGCTTATTTTGATTCTGTTGGCCATATTGTAATCTTAGAGTTAGGTGTTAGGAGAGGTGGCTTAGTTCAGGACAGGTTTCCTATTTATCTTGTCTGGATGTAGTAGTAGTGGCATCGTTGGTAATGATATATGTGGTGTGAGATTTTAGGATGGTCTAGTCGTTTGTTTATTGTTCTTAAGGTGCTGCTATTTGGTTTAGAGGAGGATATATGTTATTTAGTTTTGGGCTGGTCGCTTTTTTGTTTAGTTTTGGTTATTTTGTATTGGGATATATGTTTTTTTTTTGTTTTTTTGCAGTGTCGATAGTTTCTTTTATTTTTCTACCATTTACAGGTAGATGGAATTATTGTTGGTGTGGTGTGGGGTTTGTTGTCTTTTATTTCTACGTTTTTTGTTCTATTTATTAATAGGGTTGATTATGTGTATTTATTGCATTTTTTGGGGGGTCGTGTGGGTGGGGTGCTTTTTTGTTTATTTAAATTTTAATGAGAAATATTTGCGATGTTTGCATAATACTGCTAATTCATCTCTACAGTTTAATAGTTCGCTACTGTTGGGGTACTTTAGGATGTGTAGCTTTTCACTTAAACATAAAGGGCAGATGTCATCAAGTGTGTTGCAAGTTCTAGTTTTTCTAGGATTTTTCATTTGACTTTGGGTTTCTGTTTTGAATCCTTTAGCTTCCAAAAGTATGTAGAAAGGGATGTTTGGTTTCAGTATAAGTTGTTTTTGAATGAAGTTAAGTGCACGTACCAGCGCTGCTTAAAAGTGTTCTTAGTTGATCCGATATACACTTTATTTATAGTGGGATTTTCAGTTGATGTTTTGTTGCATTGATAGATTATTGAGTTTATTTTACATTTATTCTGTAGTGGGCAGTTGCCAGGGTTTCTACAATTACACATGTTTTTATTGTTGTCTTTTATTGTATTTTGGTAGTCGATTTTATTCTGATCTGCGTGTTGATTTAGGATATATTTGTTATGGTTTGTTATGATTTTTTCTAGGTTGTTTGTGCAACTGTAGCTTAGTTTAAGTGTATTTTTGTTGAAGATTTTACTAAGAGGGTTATTTGTGGGGAAATGTTTTTTGATTAAGTTCAGGAACTTTTGTCTTAGCTTGGTGTTTATCATTTGGTTGAAAGGAGGTGTGTACCAAATGATTTTTCTATTTCTATTTTTCCTGTTATGGTTATAGTTTGTTATGTATTGAATGTCTTGGTTTTATATATATATATATATATATATATATATATGTTGTATTTATTATATATATATATATATGTATGTATGTATAATGAAATTTGTTTTTGTTATTTAAAATTAATATAGTTTACATTGTGACAAGGAAATTTCTGTTTTGAGATTTTACTTTGTCATCATGCAATGTTAGTTTATGTTTGTGAAAATGATTTTTATTTCAGTATACGAAAAAATGTTTGTTATTTATGGATGTGAAAAATTTTGTGTGTGTTCAATTTCACTAATCAGAATGGTGATCCACTTTAAATTTGAAAATATAGGTTATATTTTGGGGGAATACATGATTTCTTCTTTCAATCTTAATGTGTAGAGTGTCACTTGATCAAAACCTTTGCCTAGACTGCATTTCCGTTGACATGTCCATTATTGTTGCAAGATAATTGTTTTAGTTTTCTCTGTATCCCAGCATTTTCTAAAACAGAAAAGGAAAGAAAACATTTTATATTTTTGATCTGACTTAAAGGAATATTTGAGTATAAGTATACTGTTTTTATTTTGATTCAAAATGCATTTTATCCTAATTTTTCATAAATTCTAAATTTGGAAAAAAATTTTAATATTTATTTAATCATTAAAAATTTGTAATATCCTTTTCATTATATTAAAATCTATTGTATTATAATGAAATTTTTAATGTCATAATACAAAATTTTAATATCTATTTAATTACTTAAAATTTTAATTTCTATCAAATTATTTTTATATTTATTTAATTATTATTGTATCCTAATATGAAACAAATTATTACTTTTGTGTAAGTTAATGGATATTTTTTTAAGAATATTTTTAACCAAATTTCTTAAGAATAAAAATCTATTAAATAAACATAATGAAATAAATGTCATTTGTAAACATTGCAAAATATTCACCAGTTTTCTTCAAAAACAGTTGGTTCTCTTCACCCCTCGAGGTTCTCACAGCATCTGTGGACAAGACTAAGTGCTGAGTGCTTTGTTTGCAGATTTTGGGGAAAACATGATTTCTTCTTTCAATCTTAACAGCAAAAATGTCAGTCCATCAAAACCGCTGTCTAGACTGCATTTCTGTTGATGTATCTATTATTGTTACAAAATTATTCACTTAGTTTTCTCTGTATCTCATCATTTTCTCAAACAAAAAAGAAAGAAAGAAAACTTTTTATATTTTTGATCTGAGTTGAAGGGAATTTTGAGTGTAATTATACTACTTTTATTTCGATTTAGCATGCATTTTATTGTAATTTTTCCTAAAACTCTTAATTTGTAAAAAATCTTTTAATATCTATTTATTTATTAAAAATTTTAAAATTCTTTTTATTATTTTCATAAAATTTATTATATTATTCTTATAAAATTCTTAATATCATAAAAAAAATTTAATATCTATTTAATTATTAAAAATTTAGATATCAAGTTAATTATTTTAATATCAATTTAATTCTTATTCTTTCATAATATAAAACAAATTATTAGATATATGTAAGTTAATAAATATTTTTTATGAAGAATCTTTTTAACCATATTCTAAGGTAAACATTTTGCAATGTTTACATATAACATATTTCATTACGTTTATTTAATAGATTTTTATTCTTAAGAAATTCAATAATATACAGTTTTCCATATAGGGGGCATGGGTCATTTAAAGACTTACATATTTTAGCTTTTTTTTTTAATTTTCCATTTTAATGTGGGAGTTTTGTTTGTTTCTTTTAGATACCAATAATATTTCAATAGGGATGTTCTATTTCTGTATTTATTATTATTAAATGAAAATGTGTGTTAATAAAATCGTTTTTTTTTAAATTTTTTTGCAGAGAGTTTTTAGTACTACCCACATAAATTTTTATATTACTCGGGTTTTCCATAGAAGTAATAGTACATTGAAAGACAATGGATTCTGTAAGGCACCTGTTTTCTAATGTACACTCTATATGGTTCCTACAATTACATTTATTATTGTCCTAATTGTTAATTTCAGTTATTGGATAATTCTTATTTTCAGTTTTGTTTAAATTTTTATTTAAGATATTATTATGATTTTTATAATTTTTTCCAGATTATTCATACAACTATAACTTAATTTTAAAGTATTTTTGTTGAAAATCTTACTTAATGGATTATTATTCAGAAACTGTTTCTTAATTAAAGCGAGGAATTTTTTTCCTAAACAACTGTTAACAATTTGGTTGAAAGGTGGTGTATACCAAATAATATTTCTTTTCTTATTTTTCTTCGGGGGTAGATCTTCTCTATTTTGATTAGTTAAATTGAACACATAAAGTTTTCAATCTTCCCACATCCACATCCATAAATAACAAGCATATTATTTCTTATATTCAAATGAAAGTCCTTTTCACAACAATGAGTTAACATTGCCTGATGACGGGATAAAAATCTTGAAACAGAAATTTCCGTGTTGCAATGTTAATTTTAATTAAAAACAAATTTAATTATATAGTGACATCCCCTCCAATGTAATATTTAATTATATAGTGACATCCCCTCCAATGTAATATTTAATTATATAGTGACATCCCCTCCAATGTAATATTTAATTATATAGTGACATCCCCTCCAATGTAATATTTAATTATATAGTGACATCCCCTCCAATGTAATATTTAATTATATAGTGACATCCCCTCCAATGTAATATTTTACATAATTTGTTTCTTCTTTTTCTTTCCCTTAGTTTTTGTTTTCTATCCCCTTTTTTAAGTTTTGGTATAAACCTAACTAAATTTTACTTTACATAAATTAATTTATTAGCACACCTGATTTATATTTTCTAATGACTTTAACTTCAGCAATGTTAATGCCTAAATATAATTCAAATAAAAAAAACCATCTGTTCATACGTTTGTGTGTATGTGAGCGTATATTTGTGTGTATTTATTTATTCCACTACACTTTATGATTTATATTTCTTTTTAGTTATTACTTTTTTAAATATATATTTTTTTCTATTCTTTTGTGCTAAATTTTTAATTATGTATTCATTTTTCATTTTTAAAAGTAATACCAATTCAAACACTCTGTTCCATAGGTAAACAAACTAGTTATGTCCTCTATAGTGTGGGATTAATAATATTTGACCCTGAAATTTTTTTTTTCCTTTTACAATTTTAGTATCCTATTCCTTTTTTTTTTTTGGTTTTGGTATTAACCTAATTAAATTATACATTTAATAAATAAAAATATTCACACATGCAATTTGCTATTTATAATGACCTTAACTTAAGGAACATTAATACTTAATTCAAACTGAAAAACATTCCGTTCATAATATGCACCTGATAACTGCATAACACCTGAAACTCTAAGTCATGTTTGAAACATAGGATAATATATATATATATATATATATATATATATATATATACACTAAACAGTTATAAGATTTAAATCATATCAGTAAACAGTTGTATTAGAAAGTGAATGAAGCTTTAACATTTAGAGCTTTTCGATATTTAAGTTAGGCAGCTGATTATGCTACCATGGTTTTGACCTTTTTGGTTTTATTACGGGATTTGTATTGCAATAAAAATTACCTTGAGAAAACATGGTAGCATAATCAGCTGATCTCTTTAGATATTAGTATCAAAATATTTTTATAAATAGTTTAAAATTCTAAAATTGAATGATAATATTATTTCATATATGCAGTCTCAAGTTCTTCAGGAAATTTAATGGCCTTTTAGGTTTCCTTCACATGAATGGGAATTCACTTTTGAATAATAAGGATTATATGTCAATTTGGTGGTGGAGGATCAGCATTTTACAGATGCTTAGGTGGAGCATGGTCACAAAGTTGAGGATTATTGGTCTGTCTCATTTTTATAGAGATCCATATGCGCATTTCAAAAATCAAAAAACATGCAAATAAGTGTGTATTTCAGCTTAAGCCCTTTTAGAATGCCACCAGCAGCATACTTAACCTGGTTACACTGCACTGTTGTTGCTAATTTCTAAGCATTTCACTTTTCTGTGCAGAGAAATTTAGGCTGCATGTATGCACACATAGATATTTTATAGGTAACTCCTATCTATACACTTAAAAATTTGTTAGGAAGTAAAAGTTTTTGTATCTTAGTAGCTAATTTATTGGCGTTAGGCAAAAAATTCTGTCTCTGATTTTTTTTATTTTTCTTATTACCCTTAATTTATTCAATCATCCAAATCAGACAGATTTATTGCACTGGTCATTTTCCATTTCCATTAAGTTCAGCTTCAAGCAACAACATCTTTTTTCATCTCAAATTGAATTCACACCAAGTAGACCATCTTCGTCTTCAGTTTCAAACATTTTCCCATCAACATTTTGCTTTTTACTTCCACATTATTTATTCATACTTAATTTAACCTTGGGGAAGGAATAGGGGATGGATGGTCTGGTTCTGGAGAAAGGAGTTGAGGGATCAAGCACTGAGGATGGAGAGAGGGGATGATGATGCTGATGAAAGGGGGATACTTTGCCATGTTTCTTACTGATTCTTTTCCTGAAATAAAAAATTTATTTACAGAAAATTTATAAATTGCACTTAATTCCTGTCAAGTTTCAGTTAAATATTGCCAAACTGGGTATAAAATATTTACATTCCCTGTATTAAGTAAGCAGAGATGACATTTATAATACTCATGCCTTTAAAAAATGTTTATCTACACCTCATTAGTTTATTTAGAAGCTTTTTAGGAGTGTACATATAAAGTCCTAAGTTGTAATTCATCTTATGACAGGAGGTTATCAGTGGGTTGCCATGTTGGACTGAGCTATCTTTAATGGCATTTCAGTGGACAAAGGGAGTTGCTTGACAATGTCCATTTCCCTCCAAGTGTCATATCTGCAACAAGATTGAATCTTTAATTTGACTCAGAACTAAACAGATAATTATTAGCGAAAGGATTGTCTGGTTCTCTCTTGTTATTTGCAATTGGTAATGGAACAGAACACTCTGAAAGCTAAATTCATGACTTTCTTATGAGATTTCAAATACTGGACAACTCATCAAAGTTGAAGGAACCGAAATGTTGTTCTACAGAAGGATGCTGAGGATACCATGGACTGAATATGTTAGCAAAGATGAGGTTTTGGAGAGGATGGAAATGAAAAGGTAATTGATACTTAACACAGGAAAAAACAGCTGAAATACATGGGACATGTAATGAGGAAGGAGAGCTTAGGGAATCTGATACTCACAGGGCAGATAGAGGGAAAGAGAAAAACAGATGACAGCAACTCATGACCTACTTGATGGCAGGGCAGGGTTTGTGGGTGGCTAACAAGAGAAAGTGTGTTAAGAGCTACAAGGGATATGGAAATTTGGAAGGCTATGGTCGCTTACATCTTAAAGCAACACAGTGCATAGAAGAAGAACAATATTGATTAGAATTTGAGATTGATTTACCAAATCTGTTGTTAACAATGATACAGTCACATGCTTTGTCAGAACTTACAAATTCAAAATTGAATTTCCTGCTGAAGTGCCTATTTTTTTCTTTTAGCCTGAGAAATATGACATTTTTGTCATTATTCACAAACATAAGTTATTAAAAACTGAACTTCGGCTGTATAATACTCTTTTTTTAGAATTCAAGGCAAACAATTTTTTGATGTGTCTTCTACATTATGATAAAAATGTACAATACCGAACTTAGTTAAGTGCTATACAATATACATTTGCGCAACCATGTCTTGAAAGAGACATGACTGACTGGGCAGAAGATTTTCTTGCATTAGGTTACCATTACTTTATGCAGTAAAGTGGTTGCCAACCAAGGCTATAGAACCCAATTTCTTCTGTTATTTAACCCTTAGCTGCAGGAAAGATACTAATTAATACCTTTCCCAAGGGTATTTGCACATAAGTGAATACAATGAATTCAAATGGAATTTGAACTTGATTCTTTGATTTCTCATCCCGAGTTGATAGCCACTGCACCACAATCCACATCCAAAACTAAATAAGCTGAATCTTGAAGCAAGAATTTACTCTATCACCTGTAATAATTTCCACAAAGAAACCTCAAGGAATTTAAATAAAAGATTGTATGAACACAAAAGGGATCTTTTACAAAACAATACACTGACTGCATTAATCACTTATTTTAATGAATCTGATGATTAAATAATAAAAAATGCTACTTTAATTAAGAGAAAAACATTTACTAACATAAATATGTATAGAAAGTGCTTTAATCACTACCTCATCCATTATTAATTTACATCCAGATTCTTAGAATATTACACCTTTTTTTGGCAGATTTTTCATGAACACAAAGTGGGATATTTGATAATGAAAGTGATAAAAAGGAACGAAATGAAATTGGCAAGACTACATACCCACCCCCCAAATTTTAAATTTAAATTTTCAATGTCCCCCTTGCCTTTGTGTGCATATCTAGTCACATCAACATAAACATCATTTTAGTCTAATGAAGTCCTAAACAATGAAACACATCACAAAAAAATTTTCCCACTTTGTCACAGATTTCTCTAAAATTGCTCTTGATATACAAAATTTCATATCTTTTTTTTTATGCAATAAAATGTTATGAACAATTTTGTCCATTTCAACATAATTAGAAAACACACACACATATTACTTATAAAAATTCAAATTTTCTTACAGTATTTATATTATTCGGACTATTGTCCTCATCTTTGTTGCCATTTGTATGACATTTCGGCTGTTGTACGCTCCGGCTTTCTTCAGATGCGAGGAATTTTGCACTGAACCCTTTGTTACAACAGTTGAAACATTGTACAAATGTCAACAAAGATTAGGATAATAGTCCAAATAATGTAAATACTGTAAATACTACCTCATCTCAAAAATATAGTCAAATTTTCTTATATTGGATGGTCATTTTGACAGGTAAATTTAACCACCCATCTCATCAGTGAGATCAAAACATGAGAAAATAAATTTGTTTCTTTGTGTGTTTCATGTAGAAAGAAGCGTTGACACCAACACATGTGGTTGAACGCTGATTGCCAGATAACAAATAAAACTATAAGAATGGATTATTCCACTGGGGATCATGGGACCATGATAATAACCTATATTATGCACTAGACAGAAGTCTGGGTGAATCAACTGAGGGATCAACTGGATTGTGAGTAGCAGCAGCAGTTGTACTAGTTATAGCCAAGTCGCAGAGTCCAGTGTTCACAGTGTGATATTACTATTCAGTCCTTGAGTAGATTACTTAGGAGGACTCCCAAGAGAGGATACTATGTATTATCAGGAACCTTAATAGTGTACTATTTGCAAGATACCAAAATGTCATCTCATAGTAATAATTATTACTATAAATGTGAAGTAATATATCAAAACCCAAGACAATACAACTGTGTGATACCACAATACATCAGTAACCTTTTAGGTCACAACAATAACCAAGCGAGGTCAGAACAGTGTCAGTATAAAAAACAGAAGTAAGGGTAGGGAAAGAGAATGAAAGCAGTCATTGCTACTGAAACATGTTAGACTTGGCCTGTGGATGACAGTAATGAAAAGCGATACAATAAAATGAATTTAAAAAAAAAATAAAGAAATCGGTCAGACAAAATTATGGCTTTTTAAGGCCACTGTTAAAGAGCTACAAATAATATGAATACCAAAACAAACTGGTTAAACATAAGTTAAAAATCAAAACAATAGAACAAGAAGGAATATAAATTTAAGAAAGAAAAGTTATTATATAATTTAGTTATACAGCTAACAAGAAGAAAGGAAACAACTATTTTAAGGAATTTTAATTTTAGATTATTAGAAAGTTTGAATTTAAATTTATGATGGCATTTGCTCATAAATTCTTTTAAGTTTAAAAGCCAATTTAGCTTAGGATATTTTAATATATTAATTTTTTCAACTAAACACAGATTGCATCTATTGTAAAGGTTATTGGGGGCACAAGCAGAAACTATTAATCTCCAACTCACTATTAGGTTAAGTCTCTCTTCTTTCATTTCCTAAAATCTTCAGGGAAAGAGAAGTTTGAAATTTTAAATTGGGGTTGGAAAAGGAGTGTTTATGGTAATAGTTACATAGTTTAAATTTTCTCACCAAAATTCCTATGTAAACTTGATAATTATTTTTGTTATTTTTGAGGGAGATGTTGGCTTGGTAGATCACTTGGGTAGACTTACATTTACCTTCCACAGAATAAATGTTGATGGACCTACAATTGCATGAGAGTTTTAATATTAGTTCTAGCTAAATTTTAAAAAAATCTCTCTATTGTGGGAATTAATGATATTATCTATATTATATGTGCAAGAATAACTAATTTTAATAGTATTTCTATTAAAGATTCTGCATAGGGGTTAATGGTATGAAAATGTTTACTTACCAGTTTCAGAAAATATTTACCAATCTTAATGTTAGAGAGGTAAACTATATAAATTTCCTTTATTTACATCTAATCCTTATTTTAAATTACACAGATTTAACAGTGGCTTTCAAATATAGCAAAGTTGATGGGCTTTATTATATATCTTTTTACTTTTCTTAAAGGTTTTATGATTGGAAGACAACTGGTTAATTCTGTTATTAAGAGTGTTAGGCATTTGTTTTATAATGGTATTAGGGTGGTTGGGATTAATGCTAATATAGCTGTGGTTATCATTTTCTTTAATGTAAAGTTTGTAGGAATTGTCATTTAGACTAAGGGTGATGTCCAAATAATGACAATTTTTAGGTTAGAGAAAAATTAAATTTTAAATCCTAGTAACTTAAAGGCCCTAAAAACTGAAGTTTCAGTATAATAAAGCCCTCCAGGAAAGTGTCTTAAAGAATTTTTAAGTCATAGTTAAGTGTTTGTGCTCATGTGTGTATTCATATGTGTTTTTTTCTGTTTAGTAATTGTTATGTTATCTTCTGTTTTTGGTTATTTTTTTTTGTTGTTGTGATTGAGTGCTTACATATTTATATGTGATAGTTTTAGGTTTGTGTTTTGTGTGTTTATATTAGGTTTATTTGTTTTTGTTAGTATTTGTGTAAAAAAGTAGATATTTGTTTTTTCATATTATTTTGTTTTTTTCTGTTTAGTATTTTACTTTATATTATTTTATATATGTGTATGTGTCTGTGTTCTAAGTATATTAAAACAGACAAATTGTTAATTGTTTATATATATTTAATATATATAAAATTAATAAAATTCAGACCACACACATACTCACACATATATAAAAGACATTGGCAGCTACAATGAAAACATGATGGATGGATAGAAAAGCAAAATAAAGAACAGCAATAAAGTGGAAAAGGTGTGTGAGATAAAGAAAAAGAAAACAGTTGTCAATAAAAGAAGCATAAACGTTGTATGGATTCTTTCTTTCATTTCTCCCTTTGCATCTTCTCATCTGACAGACCAAAAACCTTGGTTGATGGTTTTTCTTTTCCTCTCTTTATTTTTTTCTTTTTTATTCATTTGTTTATTTTTTTTCATGCTTTCCCAAAGGATTCTTGGAGATTTACAAAGAATCAAGTTTCTGATCCCAACGTCTCCTTTTTTTGACATTTAAAGGATTCCCCAAACTGAAACATAATTTTTAAACTTTTTGTTTTTTGTGTGTTTCCAAGGTTGTTGTTGTTTTTCTTCTTCTATGTCCTTTCAAGACATAGGCGATCATGGCTCTCCACGTCTTCCTATCCCCGATGGCTCTTAGCACACTTTCTACTGTAACACCATGGAACCCTGTTCTGTCATGTACTTGCTCAGGGCCTTCAAATATGTTATCCACTGCATTCCTCTATCTCTTTTGATCTCTATTTGGCCTGTTAGTATCAGGTTTTAAAAGTTCTCCTTCCTCATTGCATGTCCCAGGAATTTTAGTTGTCTCTTCCTGATGCTCAATATTAATTTCCTTTTCATTTCCATCCTTTTCAAAACCTCATCATTGCTCACATGCTCAGTCCATGATATCCACAGCATCCTTCTGTAGAACCACATTTCAGTTGCTTCAAGCTTTTCCTTCATCTTTGATGATATCGTCCAGCATTCACTGCTATATTGAAGAACTAGTTTTCTTAAATTGTACATGTTTACAGTATTTGATTTAAAATCAAATCTATAGGTTATTGTATTGACCAAGAGTATCATTCACATTATATTGATGTTGTTGACATGAGATATTAATATCTTTTGCCAAAACCCTGATTTGATTGGTTAGTGAAGTAAATGGGTAGAATTAGTGTGCCTTTCTTAAATATTCAGATATTCAGGTTTATTTTTTGCTCTTAAGTTAATAAAGATGCTTTGTAAAAAAAAAAATGTTATTATATTCATCATAAATTAAATAAGAAAATAAAATATCTCAGATGGAGTTGTTGTACAATAAACACTGCAAGCAGAAATAATTTTTTTCAAACTTTTTTCATTAATATTAAGCACTCTAGATCATAAATATCTTTTAAAAAATGAGTCAGAGGATGAAGAACTCTGGCTTTTTTTTTTTGTCTCTTTTTTTTGTGGACTGCTCTTCTTCACTTGGTTCTTTCAGCAGTGACTGTCTCTAAATTGACTAGCTTGATTTCTGTCCTCAACAAATTTATATATATATATATATATATATATATATATATATATATAGAGAGAGAGAGAGAGAGAGGAGAAATACAACAAAATGCTGGCTATAATTTTACATTAAAATCATTAAAGATTTAAAGACATTTAGCTTTCAGAAAACTGATGCCAAAAATTTAAAGCTGAGCATTCCTGTATCTTTGATATTTTCAATGTAAAATTGTAACCAAAATTTATTATATTTCTCCCCTCCTTATATATATATATATGTGTGTGTGAGTGTAAAACTGACTTCATTGATAAAACCATAATTAACTTAAAGAAGGACAAAAGATATTACTTAGTTTTCTATTTTCTCATTCAATTACCCACTTCATATTTTCTATTGGTTAAAAACAATTACATTTACAGTCTGTATATTCATATTGTAGTATCTACCTACCTTCTGATTTAAGGTGTGGGCTAAACTCCAAAAGAAATGGAAATATTAAAGTTTCACTCACTTTAAAAGATCAAAGGAATAATAAAACTCAAGATAAGGAGTCTGTCTATTGAAACCTTTCTTTTGTTACCTTACCTTCTTTCTTTTTTCCCCATGTTTTTTTATTTTTCTTTGTCAAGCTTTTTGTTTGAAGCAGTTCTTTCTTTAAGCCTTCTCTTTCCTCTACTTTGCTTTTCCCAATTTTCATGTAGAAATGAACAGATAAAATGTTGAGCTATACATAATGAACTCTTCCATTGATAAGAGACCAACCAACTTAATATTTTTACATGTACTCTTGTCCTCATCTTTATTGCCATATTCACATTTTGGCCATTGTACACTCTGGCCTTCTTCAGGTAATTGTCCTCGATCCATGAGTCATGCCACTTCCAGATGTCTTATTTATCTTCCTTTAACTCAACACTTTTTTTTTTTCACCATCCTGTAACCAGGTATTGAACTCACAACTCTTTAGGTCAAGTCACCAGATCTAACCAACACTTCTATCCATCAGGCCATGTGTCATTGAGGACAATAAAGATGGGTACAGTGATGCAAATAATGTAAGTAATTAAAGTACCCCATCTCAGAAATATAGATAAATAATAATTTTTGTAATTGTTTTTTTACAATGATTTTCACCCTGTACAAGACCTAAGGGCCACTTGAGGTAGAGGCTTACAATGTAAGAGATACAGTTAATGCAGATATGTAGGAAAGATATTGATTAATTTCTAAACTTGAAGAGGTTAAGATTGTAGTGATAAGGAATTGGAACTTAAATCCCTACAATGGAATATGAAAGAAATGAGTGCAGTTCACTACAATGTGGCTCTTAGCTGTAAAGGTTAGAACTAGTGGAACTAAAGAATGTAGTTCCCCTGAACACTTTCCGTGGAAATAGCAATAGAGCAGTGAGAGTTCTGATGTTAACAGCTCTTTAATCCAGCCAATGATTTCACAAATTGAAACTTTATATAGTGTCTAATCTGACAAAAGTACTGATCCATACATGAATTTTTAATAAATGCTATGCTAGTTATTAATTTGATTTTGTATTTTGAAGAATGTTAGAATACTTGAGTCTATCCAAACCACATGCATAAGAAATGTATGCAGTAGTTATACAAAAATAGAAAGGGGAGTAAGGCATGTGTCTTTTTTTCACTGGTTTTATTCAACGTTTGCTGTAAGGTTATCCTAAGGGAGCTGGAGATCCTATCATCTGGACACAGTTTTAACAACATAAGATATGCAGATGACACTTTGTTGATGGATGACAGAGAAATTAACACTAAAGAACCTCCTAGATAAGGTAATATAGAAAAAGAGACTAACCATCAATTGTAAGAAGAGGAAATCAACAGTTTTTTTTGGGGTTTTTTTAATCGTATCACCCCGAGCAAGGCAGTAATGCCACTGATGTGCAGGGGGCTACATAAGAGTAAAAAGATTAAGTAGAAGAGAGTGAAGAGGAAGACGAACTAGTTGGAAAGGAGCAAGAGAAGGATGGGAATACAGGTGTGATGACAGTTGCAAAGGTGGAGAGAAAGAAAAGGATATACGGAGTGGTGAAAGAACTAGAGTCAAGTGGTTAATAGATGAGTATTGACATTGCATTTAAATTCCTGGAGGTTGTAGCCATCAGGAAAGCAAGAATATGGAAGTGAGTTCCACAAGCGGGAAGTGCGAGAGAAGAAGCTGCAGGAGTAGAATTGTCGTCTGCATTTGATTAATCTAACTGTAAATGGGTGGGACCCAGTTGCCAATCTGGTTGCACAAGTAAACACCTGTTGTAGAGGCACCAGTGACTTAAGTTTGTTGGAGCAGAAGCCATGAAAGTATTTATGGAACAGACAAAGGGAGGCCACATCTCGTCGGTGGGGAAGTGGCTGTAGACAAGCCGCCAAGTCGGTACCTATCACATTACTGATTCTGCTTTGGAGCCTGTCGAGAACACTGAGGAAAACGGCTGGGGCGCCTGACCATAATATATATGTATATGAAAATTCTGTTAATTTTAAATGCAACATATATTTTTTAATTACATTATTTATATTGTTCATACTGATGTCCTCATCTGTATTATCATATTCACAAAGTTTCGGCTATTGTATGCTCAGTCCTTCTTCAGGTGATTGGACAGCAGGGGTGCCTGACCATATATGGCAGCAGTATTCCATGCAAGGATGAATGATTGATTTGTATATATGCAGGATGGATTCAGATGGGAAAAACATCCTGGCCTGACATAGTGGCCCAACCTTCTTAGCAGTGGATTTAGCTATGGACTCAATCTAGTGGTCCCATTTGAGATCAGAAGAGAGGGTCAGGCCGAGGAGGCACAGTGTATTGCTCTCAGGGAGATTCGTTTGGTCCATGCTTATGGGAAGCAGGAGAGGTTGCCTGTGATGATTGACAGACAACAGCTTTGTCTTAGTCACATTGAAATTGACAAGCCACTTTTTGCCCCAATTCACCACAGAGTGTAGATCCCATTCAAGGTTAGCAGCAAGTTTATGTTTGTCCGCCATGATGGGTTTCTTACTGATGCAAGAGTAAATTGTGGTGTCATCTGCGTAGATGCCTACTTGGCTCTTGATCTCATCTGGGAGGTAATTTATGAAAATAAGGAAGAGCGTCGGGCCCA
The DNA here is from genome assembly GCA_037127315.1 of Ascarosepion bandense. Classification (NCBI taxonomy): domain Eukaryota; kingdom Metazoa; phylum Mollusca; class Cephalopoda; order Sepiida; family Sepiidae; genus Ascarosepion; species Ascarosepion bandense. The sequence goes on from JBBBDQ010029095.1 coordinate 37,988, forward strand.
TGATAGAGCCCTGAGGGACACCAGCGTTTGTGCTGTAGGATGTAGAGGACGACCTTCATTTTGCGGTTATTTAAAAAAAGATTGGATTAGATCAAGCAAGCGTCCGGTAACACTGTAACCCCGTAGCTTGCATAGAAGGCCAGAGTGCCAAACTCTGTCAGAAGCCTTGGAGATGTCCAGAGCAACAGCATGAGCTTTGCCTGACTCACCAAGGGCCAGGAGCATATACTCCGTAATGGTTATTAGCATGTCGGCCATACTGCCTGTCAGAGTAGAGTTTGTGGGCAGTAAGATGTTGAACTATTTCAGCATTAATTATGGCCTCGAACACTTTCCCGAAAATTGGTAGTAGGCTGATAGGGCGATAATTGGATGGGTCCGAGGGTTCACCACAGTTCTTAAATACAGGAACGACTGAAGAGAACTTCCAACATGCAGGAAAACAGGAAGCAGAAAGGCAGTAATTATACAGTTTAGAGAGGACAGGGGAGAGTTCAGGAGCACATTTCTTAAGGACTATTACCGGGATTCCATCACCACCACTCGCCTTATGGGGGACAAGTTTTGAAATTACTCGGGATACTACTGTCGGGGTAATATTTATGTCGTACAGTTTAGCCTCAGTTCTAATAAGGAAGTCGGGTGAAGGTACTCCAGACAAGTCAAATGTGGAGTTGGATGAGAATCTGCAAGCAAAGCACTCAGCTTTGTCCGCAGATGACGTGAGAACTTCAAATTTATTGATTAAAGGAGGGATTGAGGATTTGCAGATTTGTTAACAAAGGAGAAAAAGTTCAAGATGCAAGCTACACATTAGAGATGTCAAAATAATGCAAGTGTGTGTGGCATCTGTCAGTCTTGAGAAACCTTGGATCTACACCCAAAGACTTATGCCTCATCAGCTGATAGCAGTGCAGTATCTGCTATGGCTGTACAGGCCCACATGGGAGTGACAGTTTTGATTGTAACAAATACATGTGAAGACACTCTCTGCCAATGTTGAATTGTTGTTTTCTTTCTGTTGGTTATGCTTATCTTTAGCAGCATGCCTTTGTTTCTCCTCTACTCACTCCAGTCCTCAGTGTAAATTGTGTCTCCAGCATGATTGATTGTAGGCAGCATCTCTCCATCTCTCAGTTTCCATGTCTATTGCCCCTACCATCCGTCCGTGCATTGAATACTGTTGCCATATCTGGTTGGGTGCCCCTGCTATTCTCCTTGGGCTTCTCAACAAGGTACAGTGGAGGGTCTGTAATATGATCGATACCGACTTAGCAGACCACCTGCAATCTCTCTCTCACCGGCGCAACTTGGCTTCCCTGTGTCTCTTCTATAAATACTTTCATGGCTTCTGCTCCAATGAACTTAGATCACTGGTGCCCCCTAGGTTCGAATTTGCATGAGATACTAGACTAGCATCTAGATCCCACCCTTTTACAGTGAAACCGATAAAATGCAACTGCAACTTCTACTCCAACAGTTTCTTTTCTCGCACTTCCCAACTGTGGAATTCCCTTCCACATGACTGCTTCCCTGACAGCTACAATCACCAGGAGTTTAAATGTAAGGTCAATAGACACCTCCTAACAAACTTGCTTCCATTCTTTCAAACACACCCAACTATCTATCACCCCCGCCTCTGACATTTCCTATATCTAACCACTCTTTCTATTTACCTTCCCCTATGTAGCCCCAAGCGCAATAGAGGTGGTGGAATGGAATGCCTTGCTTGGGGTGAAATGATTAAAAAAAAAAATATGTCTCTTTTGCAGATGTTCTGGAAGGAAAGATGAGGTTGCCCTCTTGCTGGTGGTCATTTCCCCACACATAAAAAACTTTGGAATCCTTGCATCTGGTATACAGTGTAAATGTCCACACCTGCACTGTGGGAGAAGGGTATATAGGCTGGGTAACTGGAAATGTGTGAGAACTACAGCATTAAAATCAAGCAAATACAAAAAGTTTAAATATCTGGGAAGCGTTTTAACAGATGATGAAAAATCTGTCATTGAAATCTGAATGTGCACTGGAATAGCGAAAGGTGTTTTCAAAAAATTAAGTAAAATTTTTATTTTTTATTTTTTAAAAATCATTTCACCTCAAGCAAGGCAATAACAAAGATGTCATGGGTTACTGGGAATTAAAAAAATTAGAAGACATTAATGAGAAAAAAAGGACAATTAAAGAAGAGGTTTCAGAAAAATCAAAGATGGTGATTGATGCTACACTTAAATTTCTGAAGATCATACATGGATGGGAAAGCGTAAACCAGAAGAAAAACTATTAGAATAGAACTTATGGTTCCAACTAGCTATTTCAACAGTAAAACAGCGAGACCTAGTTGTAACCTAGTCAGTTAAGTGTAATACGTAATACACAACTAGACGATCATATCTTGAAAGTGACAAGACTGACTAGGCAGAAGTTTTTACTGCATTAGTTTGCCATTATTTTCTGCAGTAAAATGATTGCCAAACAAGGCTATAGAACCTAATCTGTCCTGCTATTTAAACCAGGGGAAACAAACGTCATAATACCTTTCTTAAGGATATTTGCCCAAAAGTGAATGCCACGAATTCAACTTGAATTCGAACTCAGTTCTCCAATTTCTCATTCTGGGCTGGTATCCACTGCACCACAATAAACCTAGTACTATGCTTAAATTCATGTGGTCAAAGTAACAAGGAGAAAGTAGCTCAGAACAATTGACATGAAAATATTTATAGAATAGACAGAGAGAAGCCATGTCATGGCAGTGAGAAAGCAACTAAAATCAAGATGTCAGGACTAATAACATAACAGAGAATTTTGACACATATAACAGGGGGTACCAGACCAGATGTAGCAAAGATATTCAATGCATGAATGAATGGTAGGTTTATAAATGTCTAAGATGTATTCTAATGAAATTATCTTCTACAATACAATGATGAACCAAATTTCCTCTTTGCAACTAATTCAACATAATCATTCCACTTCATGTTGGTAGAAAATGTGAGACCAAGAAGGTGCAATGAGTTGCCGCCCTGGAGGTTAGCATCAGCCATACTGATGGAAGGAAAAAATACTTATCTAATATGACTAAAAGCGGTTTCGGTTTAGTGGTATTAAGATTTACAAACCATTTCTTGTCTCATTTAACAACGAATTTGAGGTTTTACTTCGTCAGATTTATTGGACTTACTATAAGGTCAGGAGTCAATAGTGATGTCAGCATAAATACTGAGTTGGGAACTGATGACATTGGGAAAGTCATTAATGGCGATAAGAAGCAAAATTGGTTCAAGGACAGAGCTCTGGAGAAGTGTGACCATTCACAATGACTTTCTTTATATCATTTGTTAAGAAAGACTGAATCAAATGTATCCAAAGAATCCATGGCCCTTCAACTTATGAAGAAAACCAGCATGGCAAACCTTTTCTAACTCCTTTGAGGTGTCTAAAGTCACAGCCCAAGCCTTACCATTCTTATCTGAAGCTTCACAAATTCTTTGGGTAATAACCACTGACACATTGGCAGTTGATCTAAAGAAGCAAAAGCCATATTTTTGTCTTAAAGAATGCTGTGCATAGTGAGATGCTTTATCAATTATTTTAATAATTCAAGGAATCAGAAAGTTTGCCAGATTTCTTTAAGGCAGGAACTTCATAAAAGGATTTCCAACAAACTGGAAAGCAAGAAGCAGTAAGGTTTGGAGAGTTTAGAGAGAACAAGAACTAATTCAAGAGCACATTGGAACAATTGCAGGGACCTGATCAAGTCTGCATACCTTGTGGGAATCTAGTTTGAAGATGATAGCAAAAATTATTAAGAAACAGGACAAATTTATCTAAAACAAGGTATATGATGCTGAACTGCTATGTAATATCAGTCCTCCTCCTATATAGTAGTGAATTCTGGACAAATAGATACAGAGGGGACTTGAAACAACAAATATATGATTCTACAGAAGAATGATGAGAATACCATGGATGGTGCATGTAAGCAATGAGGAAGTTTTAATGAAAATTATATGTAAAATTAGAAAAGGTTGAATTAGAATGAGAAATATATCATGAAAAATGAAGGCCTGGAAAATTTAATACTTGGAGGAAATATTGTACACAAGAAGGACAGGAAAACAGTAATCTATCTAATCAGCTTGTGTAAATAAATGGCAGGAGAGAGACTGTGGGAAAAGTAAAAAGTCAAATATTGCTAAGGGCTATGGAGGATGGGAAATTGCAACAAGCTATGACTGCCACATCCTGAAGTGACATAGCCTATAGAAGATTTCATCTTAATTTTCGTTGAAAAAAAAAAGGGTACTAGATGAAAGTAAATACTAGTCAACATTAATAACCAACAATGCTTCATTGACTAAAAATAACCTAATACTGTTAAAACTAATTACTTGTTGTAATCAAAGATGTTTAGCAATCTTAAATCTGTATTATTAGTTAAGTACCATATGTGATACATACTTGGGTGATCATGTCTCCAGGCTTTGAGAAATTACAAGTTAAAATGTCAAAGGTATTGGGTTATAAAAAAATATGCTTGCTAAAATTAATGTAAATTATGTTGAATTTGTTAATATGAATTTCGTTAAATTTGTTAATATAAATTTTGTTGAATTTGTTAATGTAAATTATATGAAGTTCATAATTTTGCAAACTTGATAGCTTTTAATTGAAGAATTAACAGTAATCATGGCCAGAACTGTAAGAGAAAATAGATTTATAAATTTTTGATTTTCTTAGAATTCAATAAGTTCCCTTTCTCTAGAAAATGTTTTCATTCCTTTAAAATAAGGTCTTTGATGAGAATAATCATACATACGAAAGTAATATTTTATTGCTGATTTAACATACATTTAATTAAAAGCTAAGCTAAACTTAAGAACATTCTTGTGATTGGTTAAATGTCAGTCTTTTTAATTTCTGCAAATGTTCTAGCATGATAGAGTTAATAGTTCTTTGGGAATTCTTCAATCGCAAAAACAAACATGACCATTGTGGAATCCTGTAGGGAAGGTTGAAAATCAGACAAGTCATTAACCTATATCAAACAAAGTAACAAGCCGATAAATGCAAAGACACTCTCTCTCACATCTCCAAGACCCTGACAACCATCCTGGCCTCTGACAGATAAACACTTCAAGAGCAAATGGCCTGCACCGTTTTTATTGCATGCCTAATAAATCTGCTTTAAGTCCTTTCTCTAAACATTAATTAAACTTGGCAACAAGAAACCTACAAACTCCACTCACTTAGAGTTTCATTATCTCTTTGCTTTCTTCAATTGACAACACATTTGTGGTTGATAGAATGTGATGTCAGTATAGCCAACCCTAGAAACTGTCATCCTTTTAGCACTTTGGCTTCCTTTCCATAATACCATGATGTTCATTTGGCTTTTCGTTGCTGTAACTGACACTACCAACAATTTATTAAATTTATTTTCCTCTTGGACAAGATTTACATTCATCTACAATTTCTTCTATTTCTATTGAAATTTAACTCCTTAAAAAATATTTGTCTATGTTTCTGAGATAAAGTATTTTAATTATTTACATTGTTTGGACTGCTGTCTTCATCTTTATTTCCATATTCATGAAGTTTTTTTTTGTTGCATTTTCTGATGAAATTTCAATCACCTGAAAAGGGTCAAAACATACAATAGCCAAAACATCATAATTATGGCAACAATAACAATAATAAAGATGAAGACAACAGTCCAAAACAATGTAAATAATGCAAATTCTTAAAAATGTTTAAGATTTGTGGGATTGTTACAGGTAAAAATCATTTATGGTTCTTATATGTACTGTGTTGATGGTGTAGAGATAATTGTGTGAATGCTTATAATTTTAATAAAACAGAGGACGCTCTATGCATTAGGGAGAGCAGTGCTGCTTATCTAAACTTATTTATAAATGGAACTTTGTCTGTGTGTGTGTGTCTGTTACCTATAGACTCCGAAATGGCAGAACTAATTTTCTTGAAAATTTACACAGTTGTACTATACACAGCTGCGAGTGTTCTTAGCTAGGTTTTGTGTCGAGGTAACCTCGATAAATATCAAAAATCGATAATCGAAAAAATTGGGTTATAGAAGGTGTGGTCCGATTTTAATCAAATTTGATACACTCATAGACAAAGACATAAGAAACGATATTCAGAAGTTTCAAGGTTTCAGTTCGTACAATAGTGCAGAAAATTGATTATATATATATAAAAGGCAAGATGTTTATGTGTGTGTCTGTTTATCTCTCTGTATGTCCTTTATACAAATCCACAAAATTTTTCCGATTCTCATCAAACTTCACACAAATATTCTTTAGGCTGAGTCTGAGCTCCAGGACCAAGGATTTGTTTTAAAGTTTTAATTACACCTGAGCACCACTGGGCTATACTGCTAGTTAAATATAATTGAACCCTGTGAAGTTTGTCAATCGTGGTTACAGCTTATGTTGTTTTTTTTTTTTTAGTTTTGCTACTCCTTGAACAAGTAATAGGGTTTAGAGAAGGGTAGTTTGTCTATATTCTCATACTCTCACATATTTTCACTTTTCTATCATGTTTTTAGATCAATCATAAATTAAAAGCAGAAAGAGGGTATGACCAGGGAAAGGGTTGTTTTGATTATTACATGCATTTCCAAGTCATCTAGTACAAGACTCATTGAGATTGTTTCAAATACTCTGATTAATCGAGGTCAAGCAGTCATCTTGAAATTACTTTTTGTTTTTATGGAAAGGATTTTGAAGTGTAATTGCATGCCAATATCGAAGTTCATTTTGAGTTAAAGCTGAATGTTGATATTTTCTGGTTTTATTATTATTTCAGGTCAGGTTAGGCTTAGGCCTGCTACTAGTAACATGTAAACCAATACAATCTGCCACACGAATTGGTGGTTGGTTTCAAAACCAGCTCCCACACTAGCATTTTGTCTGGTAAATAGAGTGGCATGTTTTCTCACAAGATGAAAAGCAAGACCTGTTGAAGAGTGGATGAGTCAATGGTCAACATATATATAGGCTAGGCTAGGATAGCATCTCAAGCCTTGAATCAAAAGTCTCAATAAAAACACTTTGTGTAATTTGAGTGTTTAAGTTGGCCATCAAGAAGAGCATTTAGCCTTGTAAAACCTTGTCTCAAATTATTAACCTCAGGATGAGAACAGGCATATATGCAGGGGTAAACTGAGATCTTTTGTCAGGCAGAACCCACCTTGTTTTGTGTGAGATTAATCTTTGTTCTGCATGCCATACAACATTTCAAATGAATCTGCTAATAGAAGACAATGACCCTGCTTTCTCTCCTATGGCCAATGTACTGATTATGGGGTGGGTGGGCTATGCTGATGACACTGGTAATTCCCAGTTGGAATTTTTTAATTTGTTGTTAATATGGTCCTGATAAAACATTGAAAACAATTAATTTAGCATTAAATCTAGCTATCAAAAATTCTAAAATGTCAATGCATATTATAGATGAGCTATATTTTTTTCTAGAACTTAAAAACCAAATGTTAGAGGGTGAGTATTATAAATGAATAATTGTTTTAGTCTGTGAGACAAGCTTAAAAAACATGAAGTCAAAGTAGCACCCATGATTCTTGTTGTGAATGTGGTCCTTGGGATATCTAATTTTATCCTTTTCAATAGAAATTATGCTAATTGTAATTGTTAATCACCAGGAAGGTGTTTTGGACTGAACATTTTTAATAGCCTTTAAAATTTAAAAAAAAAAATTGTTTGAAATAATGAAATCCAAATCTCAGTTGAAACTTGAAAGTATTTTTGACCATTTTATTTTCTCTCTTCAAGTGAAATTTGACCTTTTAGTCTATTGCATTTTGGAATATTGTAAGTGGGCTTTCATTTTCCTGAATTATTTTTGGAAACAAAGTTTGTCCAAAACAATTCATTTGAATATTAACAATTCCTTTCAAGTTTCATACAAAAATAGTGTGTCTTTATATAAAGTTTGTATACTGTTTTTGGGTGCTATTCCTCTCCCCACACACAAGCTTTCGAGAGGTGACAGAGTTTTTCTTTTTGCCTGGACCAACCTGATCCAATACTTGTTCAATTGGATTAATTCCAGCCAATAGTTTGCTTCAATGTTTACTCATACTTTTGAATGTGAATTTTGAGTTAATATTACTTAGTATGATAGTCTTGTCAAAGGTTGAGCAGATATCAAGGCATAATAAATGTTATAAGTGATACCTTATTAGTTTTTCTCTCATATGTTATTAGTTATCTGTGTAACAATGGTCTATCAAAGCCCCAAAATTAAACCTTTCTACAAAAGTTTCTCTTAACAATCTGTTACTTTTATTGAAAATAAATAAATCTGACCCTTTTTTTCATTGTTTATCAGATTTTACTTCCTGTAATTCAGCTGAAATGTTTTTTTATTATTATTATTCATAACAAAGAAAAATATATTAATTTGTTCTTTTGTTTGTGTCTCTTTAAACTGACACTTTTTTCTATATATCTGAAATTTAATTATAAAAAATAATCTTTGGAAGTGAAAATTTCACTAACCTATGTTTGAAAATTTACAAGTTTCCATCTGCAATTAATAAGATATAAATTTTGAGAAAATTGGTCATACTATATAGGATAAAGGAGGAATTAGAATTAAGTCCCAGGCCTAACTAATAAAACAGCAATGTTTAGACAAAATTCAACTTCATTCAACAACATAGTCTCCTTCTAGGGTGATACATTGATTCCAATGCTTCTCTAACAATTCAGTGCCTTTCTTGTAGAAAGTTTCGACTTTGGCCTCAAAATAGGCCTCAAATTCTAAGATCACTTCTTCATTAGAGCCAAATCTCTTTCCTTTGAGCATTTTTTGAGGTCTGCAAACAGTCAGTAGTCACTGGGGGCTAGATCTGGAGAATAGTGTGGATGCAGAACCACTTTGAAGTGTAATTCATATAGTTTTACCATCGTTGTGATTGACTTGTGACACGGTGTGTTGTCTTGGTGAAAGATCACTTTTTCTTCTTCATTTGTGGCCATTTTTGGTGATTTCTTCCTTCAAATGCACCAATAATGCTATATAATATTCTCTATTTATGTCTCTTCCTTTCTCAAGGTAATTCATGAACAAAATACCTTGCACATCCCAAAATATGGAGACCAAAACCTTGCCTGATGATGTTTGCATCTTTGGTCACTTTGGATGACTTTCAGCTGCTGCTGTCTATTCATCTGACTGCTGATTTGACTCGAGTAAAGTTTCTATGTTTCATCCTTGTCAAAATTTATGTAAAAACTTCTTGTTACATTGAAACAGTTGCAAACAATGCTCTGAATTGTCGACAGGTTGTTGTTTTTGATTGTGAGCAAACACAGCACCCACTTTGAACACAGTTTTCTCACTGACAAATGTTCATGAAAAATGATGAATACACTGCCTTCTGGTATGTTTTTAACTCATCCACTATCTCATGCTACTTAAATTTACTTTTGGCCAAAACGAGTTTGTGGATTTTTTCATATTATGGACAACCTGAGCATTCAGCATCATTTGTGTCTGTACGACCATGTTTAAAGTCAGCATATACCCTCTTAACCATTGTTTCTGATGAAGCAGAGTCCGAATAACACCTAACAAGCTATATGCTTAAACAGTATTTTTTTCCCATCAGAAAGTAATGCGTTATCAACACACAAAATTCAGATTTTTCCATTGTTTTGAAAATTTGCAACAGTAGCTTCACTTAACTTTAATTTGCAAACTAAGAATCCAATTGGGGCCAAATTTTGTCACATGCCATTTGAAGGTTAATATTTCATAAAAATCATATGGATTTTTTATTAGTGGTGCCAGCTGTATGTCAGGCCTGGGACTTATTGAGTGATGTGTTACATCGAAATAACTACTTAATTGTAATGATTCTAGCTTGCTAACCATTACTTCATGTCAAGATGTTCTGATATCAGGAGGATGTAGAATAATTATTTCTCTAGACTTGTACTTTCTGGTTACTTGAACTCTTTTGAGAACCATATCATGAATATCACATCTTCAGAGTGATTAATTCATAGTCGTTCAAATCAGTATTTGTTTATACTCCTGAGATGAGGTAGTATTTATTATATTTACATTATTCGAACTATTGTCGTCATCTTTATTGTCATGTTTACAATGTTTCGGCCATTGTACACTCCAGTCTTCTTCAGGTGCTAGGAATTTTAAACAGAAATCTTTATTTCTATCACTGGGGTATAATCATTCTCGTGCTATGCCACTGGTAGCCATGTAATAATATCTTAACTCTCTAAGTTATTTGTTCACAACTGCTGTAGACTGGTATTGAAATCACAACTTGACCTAAATAGCTGTGTGTTCAATACCAGGCTACAGCAGTGGTGAACAAATAACTTAGAGAGTTAAGTTAAAGGGAGATAGCTCGATAACTACCAGAAGTGGCTTCGCACATGAAATGAGAATGATATACCCCAGTGATTGTAATAAAGGGTTCAGTTTGAAATTCCTAGCACCTGAAGAAGGCTAGAGCGTACAATAGTCAAAATGTCAGAAACATGGCAATAAAAATTAGGACAATAGTTTGAATAATGTAAATAGTCATTTATTTTAGTTTTGATGTTCAGATGGTTGTTCTTTTTTTACTTATTAACTTTTGATTAGTATAAAATATTACTTTGAAAACACTCCAGCCATAAACATTCAAAATATCAATCAATCTCCAAAGTTTGCTGTTGACTGTTTTGATTGGCTTCTACCTTATTTTTCAGCTTAAATTATCCAGGAGATGATGATAATCAATTAGAGCCTTTTATTATTTTGAAGACGTTTCTGGTGCTGGTTTATCTCTAACAATAACTGTCACTTGTTCATGTGCTCAGTTTTTTCTCTGTTTGTGATTACAGTCATCCTCATTGTCAATTTCATCAGAGATGTAATCATTAAAATAGTGTTTGATTGAATAATCTTCAATTAAACTTCTAACCCTGTACTTTGTTTCTCTGTATCTATTGTGCCTTCCTAACTGTTTGTCTTGCTCTGGGAGGTAGGGTAGCTGGCAACAATCCATTCAATGTTTATTTGGCTTTTTACGCTCTTTCATTCCTCACACCAACCTCAGTCTGAGTCTCCTGTCAACTTTGGAAGTGAACCAAACACCTAATCACTAAAAAACAGATCCACATTCTAACTTGAATACCAAACCAGCACACACACACACACACACACACACACACACAGGTTTCATTAAAAATGACAGACAAGGTATGATGGGTCAATTTTTTATACACTCCTGATCAAAATTTTAAGACCACTTAAAAATCTTTAAAAAGAAATTTTTTTTTTATGGATAGATTTTAAACTCCTCCCACTTAAGGTTACCAATACTACAATCTAAAAGGTTATGGGAACAAAAAGCTATATTCCAAACATTTTATTTAGAAATTTACATTTTTATAAAATGAGGCGATTTATACATGATCAAAATTATAAGACCAGAGACAAAATTTCTACGAAATTGTACAAAAAGTGTATGAAAACATTCAACAACCAAATTTAATGAGTTCTACCTCCACTGCTTTTGATGACTTCAAAAATTCTGTCGGGCATGCTAGAAATAAGCGTTTCCATTAAGGTGCGGGGGATGTTGTTCCATCTTCTGAAGATGGCTTCGCAAAGTTCATTTTTTGTTGAATATTGTTTGCCATTTCGATAAACATCTCTTGTCATCCATCCTCAAACATTTTCAATTGGGTTCAAGTCTGGTGAGCATGCAGGATGTCCCAAAAGTGGACCCCATTTTCTTGTAGAAAGGTCAAGGTCCATCTTGCTGTGTGGATTGCAGCATTATTCTGTTGGAATAACCATCCATCCACACACAAATGATGGCCCTCCATCATCAATGATGCTTTTTGTAGCATGCTAACATAACCAGCCGCTGTTTGACAACCCTGCACCACCTGGAGCTCCATCATCCCTCTTTAAGAAAAGGTACCCCATACCATTAGGGATCCTCAACCACTATGACGTGTGGAGAAAATTTCAGGAGGCATGTTTTTATTATGCCAATATTGTTGGAAGCCATCAGGACCATCTAGATTGAATTTTTTCTCATCAGAAAACAGGGCTTTCTTCCACTTCTCAACGTCCCATGTTTGGTATTCACAACCAAACTTTAAACGGTCCACCTTGTGATGTAGAAGCAACCGAGGAATTTGTTTATGCTTTTTATTTATCATGCCTTTTTGTCGTAAGTGTCGTCTGATAGTTGCGGGACTGCAATCAGCATCTGTGACTGCCTTAATATGACTAGAAGAAAGTCCCCCCTCTTTCATAACAACCCGTCTTATTCTCTTACTCAATACAGGAGAAATTTTTTGGGGCCTACCAGAGGATCTTGCTTTTTCATAATTCTCACTGTTCTTTAGAAAGTTGCAAATCACAGTTTTACTGTGATTTACCTTAGCTGCGATCACCTGCTGTGACAAACCTTGCTTATGGAATTCTAGAATTCAAGACCGCTCAACTTTGGTACGTTTGCTTGCTTTAGGCATGGTAACACCTTTACGCAGTGATTGCTAATCTCTAACTGAACTAAAAACATTGGAATTACCATAGATCTAACAATTTATACCCCTGGTTTTATAATTTTGATCATGCGTAAATCGCCTCATTTTATAAAAATGTTAATTTCTGAATAAAATGTTTGGAATGTAGCTTTTTTTGTTTCCATAACCTTTTAGATTGTAGTATTGGTAACTTTAAGTGGTAGGAGTTTAAAATCTATCTGTAAAAAAAAATTTCTTTTTAAAGATTTTTAAGTGGTCTTAAATTTTTAATCAGGAGTATATATAGTTTTTTATGTGATATAATTGTTTCTTTTCAGAACATAAATTGTATAAAAGTTATCCAAAGGTTTTTATTTTCTGAGTGCTTTCTGCTATATTTTTAGCCATTATCAAGGATGAATTTTATTTTACGTGTAACATAGTGTGTAGAGTTGTGTGTATTATATATTCCAAGCATGGTAAGCATGTTGTTGCTGTATTTGTAGTTGATATTATTAAAGGTTGGATTTTTCTTTTTTGCAACAATATGCTTGCAGCATTTTGGATATAAAACACTGTTCTGGATGATCTTCTTGTTTTAGTTGGTGAATGCTACCATAAAGGATTATCACCAACTAAAACAAGATTAACTTCAGTTAATCTTTAGTGTTACAAGAAGTTTTTTTTGACTTTCACACAACCCTGCCCCATTCATAATAATCAAGGTGGTTGCAGTCTGGAGAGTTATGTGGACAGATGTAAAGGGTGATGTGGTTGCAGAAATTGTCTGACAGCCATGACTGGGTTCTCCTGCTTGTGTGGCATGGTGCAGTGTCAAATAGTGAACCCCCAAATGATGATCAGCAGTAAGTTTTTATAAAAAAAATGAGCAACAATACATTTCTATAGCAAAATGACAATCTATGCAATGCTAAAAAAATATAAAAATACATTTTTATAGTAAAATTACCAACGGTACATTTTTTGATCTACAAACTATATATCAAAAAAATATACCTTTACTCTGAAAGTATAAAATTATGTACAAGATATTTATATTTCAGCATTAAATAACCCATTTGCTGCTAAACAAAATCAGCCAATCCTAAACATTTCAGTTGTAACCCCTTCAAGTCTGTTGTAGAGTGGCTGACACACCTGCAGCACTCTCAGTGATGGAATAGCCCATGGCCTAAAATGGTCTATTTAAGTAAAGAATAGTAGCATTCAAGACGTAATATATAAGTGTTATTCAAGTATCTAAACCCCTCCTCTCTATGTTGTTAGTTCTGTTTGTCTGTAATTTTAACTATTGTAATATTCTGGGTATATCCATTTAGCATCAGATATTGTGCTGAATAATACTGCAGCACACTTTTTCTGTGTATCATTTCCACCTCAGCGATATAACAAAGTCTAAGGTCTATTCATATCTGTCCTTCATATCCTCCTCCTACTTTCATATCACATACCTCCTTCATCATTACTATTTTAACAGTAACCCTTTATCTTAATTGGCTCTCAAGCCTTAAAATAGGATTATTACTTTTTTTTTTACTACATTTAATTTTCATTTGAAATTTGAGATTTCTTTCTTTGCTTTTTTCTATGTCTAGTTTGGTACTATCAGCAAGATGATCAAATTTAAAATCTAAAGTGTAGTATTTTAAATGAGCAAACATTTATTAGAAAATATATCGAGTTTAAATAGATAACAGGTAATAAAAATGACTAGAGTAGGCCGGATTGTACTTTTTTCTTGTTAGTTAACAGTTGTTGCCAGACATAAAAGAAAATTAGCCACCTCAGCACATATCTATTCAATTTTGTATATGCGTGTCTGTACACCTGTATGTTTTAATTCAATGACAGACTTAAAAATACTTATGTGAAATAAAATAAAACTTTAAAATAATGTAATTTATTACCAAATCATTTCTGGAAAGTTTAATAAAATCCTATAATTACTTAATTTTTTATGGTTTAAAAGAATTCACGGGTTTTCACTGAGAAATTAGTCATACTATTTTTCCTCTTATTTCACTTGTGCCATTTTTACTTAAATTCATTTTTTGTGAACATTAGATTTGTTTTTAATTAAATTTAAATTCACTTTTTGATCATAAATAATAAGATGGACATTTACTTTGTATCCATATTTATGCTGTCAGATTCTAGATACCAATAAATATATATAAATAAACTGAAATGTGAGATTTGAATAGACTGATACCAATAGATAGAAAAAGGGTGAAATAGCCATGAATAGACTAATATTGATAGAAAAAGGGTGAAATAGCCATGAATAGACTAATATTGATAGAAAAAGGGTGAAATAATTATTAAGATACTAAAGTTCTCTCACTGTAGGTAAGAGAAAAAAAAGCTGATTATTTTTTATTTTACAACCATTTTTCTGTGTTGTGTCAAAGACGATTATTGTACGTAAAGTATTGCTTTGCTTGTGTTCCTTCAGGATATTGATGATCATGGTCCTCCACAATTTTCTGTCCTTTATAGCTCTTAGTAAATTTTGTCTTTTTCTCATTTCTCCAAAACCCTGTTTTGCCAACCATTTACACAAGACTGTTAGGTAGGTTATGTATTGTTTTCTTTTTGCCTTCAATATGTCCTGCAAGTGTCAAATTTCTAAACCCTTTTTCCTTCTCATGCATAAGTGTCCTTTTTGTTATCATTTTCTTTAAAACTTTCTTGTTATGCATATGTTCAGTCCATCGTATTTTCAGTTTCCTTCTCTAGAATAACATTACTGTTGCTTCAAGTCTCGACATCATCTTTAAGGAGTTTGTCCATACACATGTAATCAAAGAGACAGTTTGATGGTCAATTATGCTGTTATTTTTTATTTGTCTTTTTCTTTCTTATCTCCAACTTTGTTTTTATTGCTCATGCAGAGTAGGGGTTGTCCAGACTTAAAGTAATGTATTATTCCAATATGTAATTTCAAATTCAGTCGAATTTTATATGTATATGTTTCTGTGTACATTTAACAGCATGAACATATGTATGTCACTCACACACAACACAGACATATCCATATACAAACAAAAGGCAATCATGAGGTTAGCCATTTTTATACTAAGATTTTGAATAAGAGCTCACCATTTTCCAACAGATGGTGTCCCCAGAACTGTGTGCATGTATTTTCAGATGGTAATGCATCTATAAGGATGTACTATAAGCAAGCTTGAAATTCAGTGTATCTCATTTTGCCAAAGTGCAAACAACTTTGTTTTCCATAGTGTTAAACATGTTGAATTTCGTGCCAAAGAAAGTGTATTTGCAAATAATTTTACTGCACTACTTTATTCAAAAGAAGTCTGCAGTTGAAGCATACAGAATTCTTGTTGAGACTTATGGTGACCATGCTCTGTCAGAAACAACATGCAGAGATTAGTTTTTGATGCTTCAAAAATAACCATTTTGATGCTGAAAATAAAGAATGCTCTGGCACACCAAGAAAGTTTGAAGATGAAGAATTGGAGGCATTACTTCATGAAAACTCATGTTATGCACAAGCTGAATTTGTAGAATCATTAAGAGTTGATAATATAACAATTTCAAAACATTTGAAAGCATTAGGAATAATTAAAGCACAAGGACATTGGGTGCTGTACAAGTTGAAGCCAAGAAATTTTGGACAGTGTTTTGTCACATGTGAGCTGTTTCTTCAATGGCAGAAAAGAAAGTGTTTTGCACCATATCATGACCAGGGATGAAAAGTGGATACACTACAATAACCCTAAGGGTAGAAGATCATGGGGTAAACCTTGTCATGCATCAGTATTGGTGGCAAATACCCATGTTTCAAAGCTTCTACTCTGCATTTGGTGGGATCAGCTTAGTGTAGTATATTAGGAGCTGCTCAAACCAATCAAAAACCTTCACAGGAGATCCCTATTGACTATAATTGATGTATTTGAGCTGAGCATTGAAGAAAAACTGGCTACTATATGAGCAGAGACATTATAAAGTGCTTTTACAACATGATAACACTAGGTCACATGTTGTGAAACAGGTGAAAATCTACTTAAATGGGAAGTCTTACTCCACCTGCAATATTCACCAGATATGTTTGATTATCACTTGTTCCAATTGATGGCACATGGCCTGGCTGAGTAGCACTTTCATTCATCACATGAAGATGCCAAAAAATGGGGCGACTTGTGATTAACCCCAAAAGATGTGTTGTTTTTCTAACATGGAATTCAAATGCTGCCAGAAAGATGGAAAAATGTCATGACTTGTAATGAACAATACTTACAGTGACAAATTTCTTGCCAATTTTGTAAATAAAACATGACTTTTAAAGAAAAATCAGTGAGAAGTTATTCAAGCCCTAATACATTTGGTATTAACTTATTGAATAATTAGCATTAATTTTAGTTAAAATTTATAAAATCACCCTCTCCAAACAATTTTTCAGGGAAATAGTTTCCTCAAGTCCACTGTCACTGCTTTTTCTAGTATTGAGGGTGGGGGGGGAGATTCTTTCTTTACTTTTGTTTGAAATAGGTTGAAAAATCAACTTTTGAGTTATGCCTATTCACAGTTAGATTAACCAAATGCAGATGACAATTTTACTCCTGCAGCTTCTTCTCTCGCACTTCCCGCCTGTGGAACTCGCTTCCATATTGTTGCTTTCCTGATGGCTACAACCTCCAGGAATTTAAATGCAATGTCAATACTCATCTCTTAATCACTTGACTCTAGTTCTTTCACCACCCTGTATATCCTTTCCTTTCTCTCAACCTTTGCAACTGTCATCACACCTGTATTCCATCCTTCTCTTGCTCCTTTCTAACTGGTTCGTCTTCCTCTTCACTCTCTTCTAATTAATCTTTTTACTCTTATGTAGGCCCCTGCACATCAGTAGCATTACCGTCTTGCTCAGGGTGATACGATTAAAAAAAAAAAAATGAAAAAATGCTCTTCTTTCAGAGTTACATGTGCTATCCATATTAGCTGTTGTCACTGTTGGAAGGGTTCAAGTGTTGCGGTTTTTCTTATTTAGTAAAACTCTTTATTTGTGATTCTGTAGTGCTAATAAAGTTTCACAGCAAACCAACTGTCTCATAATATTGATTCTTTTTCAGTATCACCTGAGTATATGTTTGTCAACAAAGAATGATTGATATGCTCCTCAATAATCACACTTTTCACCAATGTAAGATTTGCTTCAATTCATCTTTGTTGTTGGCAGTGTAATTCATGTGCAACGTACAAAATGTTCTTATTTTGAAGATTATACAAGGAAGTCATGATTTATTGAAACGTGTGATCTTGTTATATTTATTCTAACTTGAAATGAAACTAAATTCAAGTCAAATAAACAATTATTTCTGAGCTAATAAGAAAAGCTTCTTTCAAACTAAAATCTTCTAATTTGTACTTTAAGGGAATCAGCCAAAAATATCCAGATCAGTTGCTATAGTTTGGAAAAGAAACAGCTTTCTTAAATTTATGAACCTATCTGACCAAACTAAATTTTATATATGAAATACTGTCTCTTGGTCAAGCCAGAGTTGAGTCTGTTTTTCCATGTCTCTCTTAAACATATACTATAACTCTCTCACCAATCACAGTGGCAATCAAATCAGACAATCAACTGTCCACTTTGTAATTTATACACACATATACAGAACTTTCTTTCTTCAGTGGCTGACTTTAATTTCTTGTTCAATAAGAAATATGCATTTCACTTTTCCCATCATGGGGTTCATATCCCACAGGGGACAATTTGATTTTTAAGAGAATCAATTAAAGAATGAGTCATTAACAGTGGTTTTTCTTCTGGTGAGTCTCTGTGTGTGTGAGAGGTAATACATATGCTACATACACAGTATACATGTATAAAGATATTTGTGTGTATGTACATGTGTAATTACGTGTATATATATATATATATATATATATATATATTTTCTAAACATATACTGTTAAATATAAGAGACAATGAATGTCTATTATGTTTAATCATGAGCCGTTCTAAACGTCGTATTTTTGCTTTAATTTCAGTTGATAATAAAGACAAAAATTCTCCAACATTTGGATCATTATTTATTGGTTTTCTTCTAAGCTTTCGGCTCACATGAGCCATCTTCAGAGAGGTGGTTTAAACTGAAATATTATAAAATCCACCATCACCGACGATTTTATTTTGTGTTGACATAAAACTCCGCTTGGCAACGGCAATAGTTACCAAAAATAATAAACACATTTCTTAAGTTTGCGATGCGGTTTTATGATGTCACACTGTGGGATAGCGCAAAATGACAACAAAACCATGTAGTCAAATGCAATGTAATATGTTATTTCCTGTTTTAAAGTTGATTTTATTGAGTGTTGATATATATATATATATATATATATATATATATCCGTCAAATGTGCATTGTGGTACGGTGGATGTTGGCTCGACGGGGGAAATCAGTGAGCTGAGTTCCAATTCCAGTCGAACACTTTGCATTTACTTATGCAGTGGTACCCTTGGGAAAGGTATCAATCCGTCCCTTCCCTCCAGTTATGAGTTAAATAACTGAGGTTTGTTGTTCATGCAATCTGTGGCAGACATCTGTGCCGATTGTTTGTTATCAGCAGTTCCAAAAAGTGTGGATGGTGCTACACAAGCCTTCACCACTTTAAACAATTCTTTGTGTGGTAGTCTAACCAAGTTAGACGCTCATTCATCAAAATCAACGGGAGAGTCCATAAATAATATTTATATATATATATACTGGGTGTATCAAATACTTTTACAAATTCTGGGAGTGAGTTCCTAACAAAAAAAATATTTTGACTGTTATTTCAACTACAGATGGTTCTTTTGTTCAAGCAGTGTTTGCATTTAATTTCAGCCACTGTTTTAATTCAATTATCACAAGTCTATATTTTTGTTAGAAGTCAGTTTATCTGGGCTCAGAATTAAGTCATTGTCAACTTTACCATATATATTTTGAATGTTTCAGCCATCATATCCTTAGACTTCTTCATATGTATCTTATATTCAGTATTCTTCTGCAAATTTCTAATCAATCACTTTATTCAGTCTTTAAAGATATAAACAGGGCATTTCCAGTTAATTCTTTCTTATGATACTGCTTCTACTCATTCCACTTAACTAAAGTGTATGATTATTAACTACCTTGGTCAAGGATTGAACTCACAACTCCCAGATAAACTGTATACACATAATCATTATTTATATTCACTAGGTTTATTATCTTATAGGATAATCAGGTGATAGAAATTAGGAGCCTTAAATCTATTCTTTCTTAACCAAAAGCTTTTCTACATGGTGTTTATTAACCAGGACAAAATAACAGAATAATTAACTCATGTGAATTATTGCCCTTAACATGGGCAAGAAAATGAGAATGGTCTAACACATCTCTTGACGGAATTTAATAAATTATTTGTTCCAGAATTCTGAGAATATTTTCTAATACAACTGGCACTTGAAGAAGATTGGAGGCTAGAACTACTGAAATACTGAAATCTGACCAAAATAACAAAGGTGTGGAGAAGAGTTTGAATAAATCAGTGCATATTAATGATAATTATACATCTCAGAAATTTAAACAGAAAATACTGAATTGTTTGAAATTCCTCATGTGACATTTTAAGATCTGTTGCTAAATAGTTAGTTATGTCAGACTTTGGACCCAACAAATTGTATTAAAATAAAACAAGATTCACCCACCCACACTTTTTTCTCCATGACAGCTTAAAAATATTTCTACATATTTACTCAATATTTAAGTCAATAGTGTTCCACTTAAAAATACCTAATGAACTACTTGACAAAAAAAATGATTGGTTAAATTATCTTGGGATTTTAAAAAAAATGTGTATTGGAAGCAAAAACATCTTCACAAAAAAAAGTGAAAAGATTCTCTCTTGAATCAGTTGTATAAATTCTATGCTTGAAAAGTATATTTAACTGGCTATTGATTTTTTTTTTATTCAATCAAAAACTCAATTCGCTTTTCAATTATATTTGATTGAAAACATTAAATTTATTCAGTTTTAAAACTGTTATATTTGACCACATGTGGACAGAAAGATTTTCCTTTTGAATGATTTTGTTTTGATGATATTGCTGATTCTTCTGAAAAACTCTTTAGAGCTTTTTATTTTCTATGTTACCTTTACTACAAACCAGAAAACATAGAGGCTTATCTGAATATTTTCATGGGATAAGAAATTTTCTAGAAACACTGTGAACACTCCTTTGTCACAGGTATGATGATAAACTACATCTGGCAGCAAGCCCTCTGCTCAGAAGGTTTAGAGGAGCAAGAACCACTTCTTAATTGCTTTTGTTCCCAGGTCCACCCTGACCCAGACTGGTAGCACCTAATAAAACTTAAACTGGTGTCAAAACATGAAAATATAAAATACATTAGAAAAAATTACCAGCAATACATTTTCATGGTAAAAAAGAAAAAGTAAAAAATTACCAGCAATAGATTATTGAAAAAAGAAATATCATTACCAAATTTTACATGAAAAGAAAATTTCAGCATTAAACGACCCATATCAAATTGACATGCCATTAAGCAAACCAAACTTTAGTGAAGAGCAATTCCAACTTCGAGTTCCAAATCCTCTGTTAAAAACATTATTCTTTTTGTAATGCATTATTGGAATTATCTCAATCTTGATGCCATCTTAAGAAATTGTCTTTGAGGAATTATCAAGAAAAAAACATCCTGTTTTTCATTTTTAAAAAACTTGTTTAAATACTCTAAAAATTAAGGTTTTCATTGAAAGAATAAAAAGAAAATATGATGGCTTACTTTTTTACTCCCTGATTTGCTTGTTGGTGAGCATTAATTTTTAATAAGCTACTTTCCATAATTCAGAACTGGAACAGTGTGTAGGCTGTGATAAACCTGGTAATGGCTGTTGAAAAGGACCTGCTTAACTAGGGAAGAAAATTTAAATTCTAAATTGTAAATTTGAATGTCACCAAAACAAAGTGCTTTCATTTAAGCCCCACTGAACCTTTTCTGTCTGCCATCAGCATGGCTGATGCTAAACTCCAGAAGAGCAACATTTTATAACTTATGTTTTCTAATGATGTGAAGTGAGTTGATTATATCAGACTAAAATTGCTCGGAAAGTTGGTTCACTAGGATGTACCAGAAAATTTTCTGTCATCAGAATCCCACTTTTACATCTATAAGTTTCCCATTTCACAGTGCATTGATTACTGCTGCTACATCTACTCTCAATATCTCGCAAGATTCTTGACAAAATTTAAAGAAACATCTGTAATGTAATCAATCCTGACCTGGCATCTCAACTTCAGTTAATTTCTCACCAATGTGATTTAGATTTCTTTTGTCTTTTCTACAAATATTTCCATGGTAAATATTCTGTTAAGCTTTTTTTTGTGTGGTACCTCAACTCCATGAATTTAAGTGTTCTGCTTAATTGGCAACTAGGTCTCACTGTTTTACTGATTAACTAGGTATATGTAGTTGCTACTTCTATTCTAACAGTTGCTTTTTTGTACTTCTTAACTGTGGAACACCTTTCTAAACTTTTGCAATCTTCAAAAATTTAAATGTAATGCCAATTGCCATTTTCTGTCTTCTTGAACCTTTGAACCTTTCTTGAACCTTTGTTCCTTTATAGTTGTTTCCTCAATCCTCCCCACTAAAGTCTTCTCTTTTTGTTTCCTGTTTTCTAGTAGAATTGTTTTTCTTTAGGTGAAGCAATTTTAAAAAAAAATAACATGAGAAGAGATATATCTGATTATTTATAATTGTTTTAAGATAATTGAAGTATATGTTGAAGTTTAATATGGATGATAAGAGGTTTGTGTACAGGAAATACAAAATACACAAAAGATCGAAAAATGGATATATGCATTGAGTGTATCTATGTGAATTTTTCTTTTTTTACTTCTTATTTTCAAATTTAATTCTTGATTTGGTCATTGCTTGTTCTAAAAAATGATCTAAAATTTTAACAGATATTCTTTGAGTTTTTTCTCAAATTATTTTGATGAAAAAAAAGCTGCTCTTGTTATATTTTTGTTTTGTTTCAATGTTTTATCAGAATCTCCTTGAAGTATATTTCAAGAGATATGTCATTTTCCTTATCTTTGAACTTTTTTTTTATATTTCCATTAATCAGAATCTGAATTTAATAAAGAAAGCACATTGAAAATAAAGAGTATGAACTGTATTGTTTCTTTGTAGCTGTTGTTAATTTTTTCATTTTTTAAGTAAGATAGAAAGAAATTGCTATCAGCCATCTTGTTTCTCTTAATGAGATATCTGCTACATGTCAGTGTTGCTTCACAGCCTACAGTAAATGTTCCTTGATGTCCTCCATATGAATGAACAAACAAATGGAAGTCAGTATTTGATTGAAATTTGTTGCTTTTTGTATTACTTTAGTAAAATATTCATAAGTTTCTTTAATCATTGATGTCAATCATTTTGTTTCTTGATTTATGCATTTTCTCTGAGATCCATGTTTATTGAATACTGTATAAGGGTTTTCAGTATATTATCAATGCAAATAGACATGGAACCTTCTTAATGACAGGATTTTGAATGATCAAAGTAAGAATTTGAGAAAAAATTCTTTTCATGTTTTTATCACAGAAAAATCAATCATAAAAATAATTTCAATCCAATTTAAATAATATAAAGAGACAATGTGAAAAGTCTTAAAAAACAAGAAAAATTTCTAGATTCTGTCCAAAGTTGCAGAAAAGTTGGCCTTCACTGATTTAATCTATACTTATTGCTTAAAATATGTTAATTACTACCATTTACACAAGCTTTTTGATTTCTAAAACAAGTGATTTAATGGCTTTCATTTTGTAATTCCAAGACATTTTCATATTTGTTTTAAGAAGAAAATGGTTCTTTCTGAAATGAGACATTGTCTTTATTTCCTTAATTATTCAGACTTATAATTTTTTTTTTTATCATTTCATTCCAAGGAAGATGATAATGTCACTAGGATGTAAGAGAGAGTGAAAAAGAATGAGAAACATTTAAAAAGGATAATAAAAGAACAAGATTTGGGAAAACAGTAGATAGCAATTGGGATTACATTTAAACTTTTGAAGATTGTAGGTAAAAGTAAAGCAAATAAAGAAAACATTAGAATAGGCCATATGGTTGTATCTAGCTAGTTCAACTGTAAAATGGTGATAACTCGTTGTCAATCTAGTAGACTCTTAAATTTATGCACTTGAGGCACCAAGAAGGAAACTACATCAGAGCAATTGCCATGAAAATATTTGTAGAAAAACAGAGGGAAGCCACATTAGTGAGAAAGTAACTGAAGTCAAGGTGTCCTGTCAGGATTGGTTACAGTACATAACCTTCTTTAGATTTTGTCAACAATCTTGCAATATATAAGAGCACCAGACCAGATATGGCAGCAGTATTCTATAAATACTTTCATGGCTTCTGCTCCAATGAACTTAGATCACTAGTGCCCCCTAAATACGAATTTGAACAAGATACTAGATTAGCAACTAGATCCCACCCTTTTACAGTGAAACTGATAAAATGCAGCCGTAACTTCTACTCCAACAGTTTCTTTCCTTGCACTTCCCGACTGTGGAATTCTCTTCCAAACGATTGCTTCCCCGACGGCTACAATCTCCAGGAGTTTAAATGTAAGGTCAATAGACACCTCCTAACACACTAACCTGCTCCTATTCTATCAAGCACTCTTCCCATCTGTCCAACCCTCATCCTCGCTATCCTTACTCATCTGTCACCTTCCTCCTGACATTCCTTATGTCTAACCACTCCTTCTCTTTACCTTCCCCTATGTAGCCCCATGCACAATAGTGGCAGTGGAATGCCTTGCTTGGGGTGAGATGATTAAAAAAAAAAAGATATGGCAGCAGTATTCAATTTATGAATGAATTTATAAATGCTTAAAATTAATTCTGACAATTTTCTGGCACAACACAATGTACCAACTTTCTGAGCAATAGCTCTAGCAATTGATTCAATATACTCACCCTATTTCATATTAGTGGAAGATGTGAGTCCCAGAAAAGTGTAGAGTTGATCTATTGGAGGTTAACACCAGCTATGTTCATGGCAGGCAGAAAAGATTCTCTATGGTGGTTACATGAAATCAGTTTTTTTGTGGAGACAGTACAATTTACAAGCCATTCCTTGCTCCAGTTAACCACTGATTAGAGATACTTTTTAAAAAGAGTTGCCAGATTTATTTTGTTCAACCTGTCAGACTTGCTACAAAGACAGTAGTAAATAGTTGTAACATCAGCATAAATTTCTAGTTGGCATCTGATGACATTGGAAAAGATAAGAAACAATTTAGGTGCAAGGGTAGAGTCCTGGGGAACCCCAGCATTAATATATGAATTTGAAGTGTATCCATTAAACACAATATTAATTATACAATTTGTTAGGAATAACTTAATTAAGCTAAATATTCATCCAGAGACATCGTAGATTGGGCTTGTAGAGAAGGTGAGCATGCCTAATCCTCCTGAACATCTTTATGATATCTACAGCCATTATCCAAGCTTCACCATTCTTATCTAAAGATTGATATACAAACTCAGTGATCATCATTAACACATCAGCAGTAGACTTAGAGAAAAGAAAATCAAATTGTTTATCCAAAAGGATTCCAAGTGAAGAGAGATGCTTAACCAATTCAGCATTGAATAAAGCCACTAATATGTTGCCAAAAAGATGTAGGAGACTAGCAGGGTGATAATTGGAGTGGTCAGATGGTTCACCAAACGTCTCAGAGACAGGAACTGCAGAGGAGAACTTCCACCAAGCAGGAAAGCAAGATGCAGTGATACATTTACTGTACAATTTGGAAAGAACAGGAACCAGTTCAGGAGCACATTTCTTTAGGACAATTGCAGGGATACTGTCAAATCCACATGCCTTGTGGGGATCTAGTTTAGTAATTATAGCAGAAATCATGGTCTCAAGAGAGACTGTTCTAGAGAGAAAATCAGGCAAAGATATTACTGGAGTTAAAAGATAACTTCTGAGCAAAGCATTTTGCTTTATTTGCAATAGGTGACAGTATTTCAAATTGATTGAAATGAAAGTTGTCTGAGGATTTGCTTTTGTTCAGTGTACTCTTGCAATGCCACCAATCTCTAGAACAAAACATATGATTGGCTATACAGTGTCTCATTCTTTCAGCAAATAGTCACTTTGACTCTATACGTACACACTTACACTCATCTTCATTGTTTTTACCATGTTTTGTCCTATCTAATGAATGCTGAGTATCACATCAAATAAAATACTGAGATTAAAAACATAAAAATGAAAAAATGAGTATCCTTAAATAATTTATGAAATATAAGATGGTGAATCTGATTGGCTGCAAATAGATTGTTTTGAAATGTCCTGTTGTTGTCACAAATTTCTAAGTCATAACTGTAACATAACTTTTTTGTTCAGGAAAAGAGTGGGTTCTATAAATTGTGTAAGATAATTGAGACACATGAGGTGGGAAAATCTGAGTTTTCTTGCTATGAACAAATTCTAGTCCTGCCATAAACAAAAAGTAAATTTCTTTTCTGAATGCTCCCAAGAATAATACAGCCCTGAAGGTTGCATGTGATTCTGGAAGTGGATACAATTGATTAAGAGTTTCCATTTTGTGCTTTTTATTATGGAAACTATTATAGTTAGATAAAAAAATGATAGATGATCGAAAAACAAAACAAAAAACTGGGCTGAATGGAATTAGTAAATTTGTTTTCATTTCGTAACTATTCATTTAGATCTTATATAAATGAATGTTCCAAAGTGTGGGAGCTTCAGTAGTAAAAGGATAACACATGCAAGTCTAGTGTAAATTAGACAAGTCTTATTTCGCACAAAGTCAGTCCAAGAGATGAACAGGAGGAATGTTGTTAGCAAATATAGAAAGAATACTGTGCTATTTTAGACTTGACTGAATTTCTGTGGCCTACAGGCAGTACGGTTTAACCAGCAAGAATAGGAACATGTGCAAGCTGAGTGGATAGGGTCACATAATTATTTTCATGTCGTTGTCATACAAATTTCAAATGTAAGTTTAATCCACCTGTAGAACAGAAAATATCACAGGTGTAAGAATTGATAAAATGTTGACATTTTTTTAATTTCTGGATTGTTGTGTTTAAAATACCTAGGCATTAAATTTAGAAGCATGGTGGAATAATGGATAGTGGTTCAGCTTGAGGAATTGGAGAGCTGAGTTTGAATTCCAATCAAGTTTATTACATTTACTTACATGCTAATACTTTTTGGAAAGGTAAGAATCCATCTCTACTCCCCCAAGTTATGGGAAAATAGCAGGAAAGAATAGGTTCTATAGCCTTAGGTGATAACCGGTCTAGAAGAAAATTCTGAATTCAAAATGAGCTTGGAGAGAGTTAATTGCAAGAGAGACTGGGTTATATATAGCTTTTGGTTGGTAACCAGCCTACTCCAGAAAGAACTGGCAATCTACTGTGGGAAACTCTACAAGCACTCTTTTCCAACATGTCATGGGCCAGCTTGGAAGAGTAGGCTAAAAAATTAGCATGAGAATAATATCTTGTGTTGATGCACAATCTTCAACAATGTGGAGTAAGTGACTGATGATGAAAATGCCTAGATTCTAGGAAGTCATGTTTACAATTCTTAGATTAAACAATCAACTAAAACTAGAAATTGGGTCCTACTTTTAAATGACTTTGTTTATAATTACCTAAAAGTAGTTCTCTTTTTGTTTATTATATATATATATATATAGAGAGAGAGAGAGAGAGAAAGGATAGTACCTAAAGCTTTGAATGGCAACCTTCTTAGAGATGGTAATTAAAAACAAACGGGCTGTGTATTTGGACAACTATGAATGTCTTGAGTTGGGCATCAGGGAGAGCTTCTGGCTTTGGTGCATAAATAACGCAAAAATAAATTTAACAATAGCATTTCATTTTAACAGACATATTTACCAAAATTATGCAAAGATATCTTTAAATTCTAAAGAGTAAATTTACTCAATAAAATTGCCATTCACTTCAACTGCAGACAGCCTTCAGAGAAGTTCAGAATCTCCTGCATCTCTTTTGGGTGATCTTGTTGTTTAAGTTGGTAAATGCTGCCATATTCCTTGCCTTCAATTCCTCTTTGGTATTATGAGAAATTTTGTTGGTCTCTCATTTAACTGCACACCTTCATAATAATCAAGGGGGTTGCAGTTTGGATAGTTATGTTGCAAGGTGCAAGAAGTGATGTGGTCACAAAAATTCCTGCTTGTGTAGTATGGTACAGAGTCCTGTTGTCAGACATAGGGTATTCCAGCAGCCTTCCTGACTGAAGGCAGTATTATCTCCTCAAGGCATTTCATGTAGGCCTCTGAGACCCTCACCAACAAATTCAGGATTTCATTTCATATCAAAACAATCAGAGTGAGTTTTCCAACTGCTGTAACTTTGTAATCACCATTAGACTCATCCAACTCTTTGTGAATCCTCTGCACTGTTCTCAGATTGACACCCAAACATTCTGAAATGTTTGTATTGGAGCTTCTGACATGAATGTCAAGCAGTACAGCATGCCATTTTCAAATTTCTGGCAGAATGAATTGTATCATGGCACTTCTTTTCTCACAAATGTTGCCCAACTGACCCTAATATAGTGTTCAGATGATAAAATTAAAAACAACACATGCACAAAATAAAACATATAAAATATTAACAATTTACCCACTGCATCCAATATATATATCTGCATGCAGGCCTGTTTTGCTGAATCACAACTCATCAGTGCAGCTAGATTAACCTCTTAGTTCAAGCTTGGGTTGAAGCTCAACTGATTTGTCAGCAGTCGGAGAGGCTATTGGTACAAATATTGGCAATATATATGTGATACTTTTATTTCTAAATTGACTGATATATTTACCATTCCATCAGATTCACATCCTAACTTGATTCAAAGGATAAAAAGCTGCAAGAAGGACAATATTAGAAATCAGTAAAAAATAAAGGTACTTCATCTTAGAATCTTTAAAATTTATTCACAAAATTTAATGTCAACTACAAAATTAATATTTGCATTTTCCTTCTCACATGGCGTCTAAATATATTTGCTAAGAAATCAATCAATTTTTCCCATTGTTCAAGAAAAATATTTAAGTGACTCCAGACACCAAGAATTAAAATAAAAATTTAAAATAGATTGTTTTATTTTGGCATCAACAAAACCCAAATAGATATCAACTGAAAATTTTTCTATTGACCATACATATATATATAAAGCTAAATACTATTGAACATTTAAAAAAACTGTTTCACTTCCACTCTTCAGGCCTTATCAAGAGATAAAGAATTAGAATAAAATAAATCATGGAATGATTGAAGGGTGGATAAATGAATAGTATTAAAGGGAAAGAAGTACTAGAAGCTAATAATAGAAAATCCCTGCAAACATTCACACTGTTTACAGAGAGAAAGTTTGTGGGACCTGATATACATAGCCTCCAGTACCTTTAAGTGGAATACAGACTTTGACCAATTCCCACTGAACTCAGCAGCACACTTTCTGTTATTTAAAAGGTGCTCACATATAGAGGAACCATAGGTATTTGGGACAGGTTCACTCAAAGCCAATGTATGATTCCTTATCTTGCTTGGAATGTGTTGTTTAATCCTACTATCTATATGCTGAGTAGTCCTCCCTATGTAGTTGGCTCCACAACCACAACTATACTTATAAATCACAGAATTTACTTGATGACGTGGAAGAACATCCTTGCAACTAAAACAAAAAATAAGCCAGGTATGAAGCACTACATGAACCTCAACCAAGAAATAACAAGCATGAAGACTAGATGAAATCTGTCTAGTCAAGCTTTCGCAACCAGCTCCTATCCAGGGAAGTCTGAGATAAACAGGGCATTTTTTTAACTATAATTGATTTGACTTTCTGAACTCAGCAATCCCGAATAATGGAATGAACAATATTGTGGGGATACCTCACATCACAAAAGGTCTCTGCCACAAAATCAATTTTACCATCCAGAAAAGCCTCTGAACAAGTCATTAACACCCTAACCCCTATGAATCAGGGTTTTAACAAGATTTATCTTTCACTTCCTTGGACAAAAAGAATCCCCTCACATATATAACGCTGCAAATGTAGGTTTCTTATATACTGAAGTAACGAAATGTTTTTAGTGTCTGATGTACCAAGACATCCAAAAAAGCCAGTTGAAAATTAGACTTTTTCTCAGACGTAAACCTCAGGGCTGGATGAAGAGAGAATATGTTGTAGTGCGACTGTCTTCACACCAATATTCCCACCCCTCTCTTGCTTTTACTCTGACACCCACTGTAACCAATTTGTTTTTCTCTTTGCACTTTTCCTGCTTGAAATTTCACTCTTCTCTTATGTAGCCCCCTGCACACCAGTGATGGTACTGCTTTGCTTGGGGTGAAAGGATAAAAAAAAAATCACTAAACATAAATAATTCCTATTAGACACACAAAACCATATTACAAAAAATATCATTCAAATCCTGCATAGACAAACTAAAACTATAATGCATTTATACACACACATTATACAAACACTGCTTGACAAGTCAAATGCACTTTAAACCTGCTTAACCAATCAAACAACACAAAAATAAAAATACCAGAAATTCTTTTTTTATACTCCATATTCCATTCTCTGAGGGATCTTTAGTTATAAATTTAAAAATGTTTCCTATTCTTTATCCTATCATTCTATTAGATTCAAAACTATATTTGATTCCATTTCACACACACACACACAGTGCACAGTGAGTGCTGAGAGTAAAATCACAATCAGTCAGTTAATTGCCATTAACTTGCAAGACATGACTGACTAATCAGAAGATTTTCTCCGCAGTAGGTTGCCATTACTATCTGCAGTAGGCTGATTGTCAACCAAGATTATAAAACTAGATCTGTTTTGCTATTCAAACCATTGTTAGAGAGAGAAGAGCTGGATTCATACTTTTCCCACGGATATTTGTTCATAAGTGAATGAAATAAATTGAACTAGAATTCAAACTCAACTCGTTGATTTCTCATTCCAAGCCCAAATCCATTAAATCCACTACATGACAACACACATCACAGTAGTTGATGTAAAAGAACAGAGCTAAAATATATATTTACAAGAATGTTACTGACCATAAAATTCTATTCTATTTCATCCACATGGCAATCATAAAGCATAAAATAAAAATTTTCTCCTCTGGCATTTCCTTTATTTAATGTCTACAAAGAAGATAATCGAATGAGCCATTTTTACATTAAAAGCCAAGAAAAGAGGAAAAGAAAAATACTTTGAGCATGACAGTTACTATCCTCGTTGTTCTATATTTTTTAATAAGTACTTTATTTTATGTTTACAGTTAATCATTAGTTTTCTTATATAATATATTAAGGCTACCTATATTTTGCAGTTTAATTTTTTTTCATAAAAGACAAAGAAACTTTCCTTTTTATCATGTTTTAACTCTTGCTGCCATTGTCCAATATATTTTTGGATAAACTCCATTCTTTAATTTCTCATTCCAAGCCCAAAATCTCAATAGAAACGAAGAAAAGAGTGCTAGACTGCTACGTGATGTCAGTTCTTCAATTAAATCTTTAATTTGCTATTAAATACTTTTAGAAAGCTGTATTATTTTTATTAATCTGACTTAATATGGGTCCACAAAATGTTTGTTTTGATTTTCTTTTCATCAAACCAAAATAGTACTCAGTTACTTATCATTAGCTTTATATACAATATTATTAATTAAACATTCAACATTTATTTCTGTTTTAGCAGTTATTTTTCTATATTTTTTTCTTTTTTGTCAATTTCATTGGTGGTGTTAATATTAGCATTTTTGTCATTATCCAGCAGCTTCATATAATGATTGGATATCAACTTCTTATAATTAAGCAATTATAACTTTCTTTTAATTTTTTAATATCTTTGTTAAGTACTGATTGCGGACACGGAAAGGAAACTGCAAGATCTCATACAGAAAGTAGCAGTGGAGAGTGACAAGAAAGGACGACAAATAAACTTTAACAAAACTGAGTGCATGGTCATCAGCAAAAGATACAACCCAAAATGCCAAATACAGGTAGGGGATAACAGAATCAAACAAGTCCAAGAATTTAAGTACCTAGGAAGTGTTCTAACAGGAGATGGAAACTGCGACACGGAGATCCGAAGACGAATTGGCATAGCAAAGGACGCGTTCCAGAAGATGAGCAAAATACTAACACACAGGAAAATCTCAATAGAAACGAAGAAAAGAGTGCTAGACTGCTACGTGATGTCAGTTCTTCAATATGGCTGTGAATGCTGGACAATATCATCGAAAATGAGGACAAAACTGGAAGCGGATGCTACGGATATCGTGGACTGAGCATACAAGCAACAACGAAGTGTTAGAAAGAATGGCAACAAAAAGGAAATTGATGCTGAGCATCAGGAAGAGACAACTGAAGTTCCTGGGACATGCAATGAGGAAGGAGAGCCTGGAGAACCTGATACTGACTGGACAGATAGAAGGAAGGAGAGACAGAGGAAGGCAGCGGATAACATATTTGCAGGGTCTGATTAGGTGGATGACGGAACGGGGGTTCCCAGGAGCAACAGGAGCAAACATACTAAGAGCCACGAGGGATAGGGAGACGTGGAGATCCATGATCGCCTACGTCCTGAAGGGACAGGGCACATAGAAGAAGAAGTTACATTTTTCATTTATGATACTATGCTGCACATTATGTTTTGAGTTCTTGGTGTTTTGCTTTTTTATGTTATTTTCTAAATTACATGTACAGCTGTAACTTAATTTAACTGTATTTCTGTTGAATATTTTCTGTAATTCTGAGTTTTTAGAGAAGTGTTTATAAATTAATTAAAAAACTATTTGCCCTATTTTGGATTCTACTTCTAAATTAAAAGGTGGGTTGAACCAAATAATGTTTTGTTTCCTAGTCTTATTTTTCATTTGCTTGCGTATCTGAGGGTTAAAATTTAATTTATTTTAATGGCCACTTTGCTTTACAGCCTTTTCATAATCTTTTTTTCTTTCATCAAAAATTGTTTTGTGAGTTGAAACTAAGGTTGTGTAATTGACTGACTTCTAAATGAAAATATACATACGTCAGTTTACGTCATTTCAAATAAAGTTATTCTTGAATATACGTTGTTTGTCAAAAAAAAAATATCTGAAAAAATAAAAATCAAGTTTAAGTCCTTTTATTTGACTTTACGTCTGTTCCCCACAAATACTGAATTCATTGATGCTGACAATCCACACCCATCTATCTCCCCGTAAATATGTAAATAAAACATACTGAATGTAAATCATGGTAAATTTCATATAAATTAGTTTATTTTCTACTAATGCAAAATAATTTTAACGATTGTATTTATTTAGCCTTACAATATCATTTTATTTTATAATGTCTTAAAGCAAACCACATTCACAACCACAATGTACAGTAAAGATCACCAAATTGTAAACGTTTGCATTTACAAGTATGTATGTACTTGTATTCATAAATTAAGATTACATTTTTTGTACTTTTTTTTTTAATCATTTCACCCCAAGCATTTTTAATCATTTTCACCGCAACCACTATTGCGCATGGGGCTACATAGGGGAAGGTAAAGAGGAGGAGTGGTTAGATGTAGGAAATGTCAGAAGGAAGGTGATAGACGGGTAAAGATACCGAGGATGAGGGTTGGGCAGATGGGAAGAGTGTTTGAAAGAATGGGAGTGAGTTAATGTGTTAGGAGGTGTCTATTGACCTTACATTTAAACTCCTGGAGATTGTAGCCGTCGGGGAAGCAATCATGTGGAAGGGAATTCCACAGTCGGGAAGTGTATGAAAAGAAACTGTTGGAGTAGAAGTTGCAGTTGCATTTTATCGGTTTCACTGTAAAAGGGTGGGATCTAGTTACTAATCTAGTTTCTCGTGCAAATTCGTATTTAGGGGGCAGCAGTGATCTAAGTTCATCGGAGCAGAAGCCGTGAAAGTATTTATAGAAGAGACACAGGGAAGCCACGTTGTGCCGGTGAGAGAGAGGCTGCAGGCGGTCTGCCAAGTTGGTATCGATCACATTCCAGACCCTCCGCTGTACCTTGTCAAGAAGCCCGAAGAGAATAGCAGGGGCACCCGACCAGATATGCACGGGCGGATGGTAAATTTATATATGTGCAGGATAGATTCAGACAGAAAAAACTTCCAGGCCCTGCACAGAAAACCAACTTTCATATTTGTTTATAAGCTTAAAATAGATTCTTGTTGACCATATATTATTAAAAATATGTTTATAATTAAAATACAGAACTGAGAATGGTTGTTTGTGATTTAACCTAGAGACAAGTAAATTTGACTTAAGTCATTTTTTAACTTAAGTTGCCTCTACTGGAACAAATTATACACAATTATAAGAGGCTATATATGCATGCAATAATACACACAAAATTAAAAATAACCAAGTTAAAGAATGATTTGTTATTAACTTCTTCATATTCATTAAACAATTACAGTTTTTTTAAGTTATTCTATTGAATATCTTCCTAATGTTAGAAAACTTCTGAGATATTTATCTTCAAGTTTTATGCAGATCCTTCAACATTTGTTTTTACACTGTCTGTATATATATATATATATATGTATGTGTGTGTGGTGAACCATAAGACATTGTAGTGTCTTTTTTATTACTTATATTTTTTTCTTTTAATTTTCACTTTATACTAATCAGTCAGTTAAGTGCCATACATGAAACATGCTTGGGCGATCATGTCTCAAAAGAGACATGACTGACTGGGCAGAAGATTATCCCGCAGTAGGTTGCCATTGCTTTCTGTGGTAGACTGGTTGCCAGCCAAGGCTATAGAACCCAATCTTTTCTGTTATTTAACCCATAACTGGAAGGAAGAAACGGATTAATACCTTTCCCAAGGGTATTTGCGCCAAAGTGAATGCAATGGATTCAACTGGAATTTGAACTCGGCTCTCTGATTTCTTCACATTAACAATATTGGAAAATTTCACTTTGGATTAGTTAACTAAATGGAAGTTCATTTTGTTGTTTTGTAAATGAAATAATGTGTCCAACTTCGAGCTGGAGTGAGATCGTATTTACTTTTCAGCTGTAGACTTTCTCAAATCTTATCAACATTAAAATTTCTCAAAAAAAAAAATTGACAAAAGTGTAAATGAAATTTGTTTTTGTTCTTCAAGTTAAATTTGGTAGTTTAAATCTTTTAGAATTTTTGTAGATCTTATTTGAAGATTTCTGCTCCTCCAAATTTGAAAAACATCAAGTAGAACAGCAACTGCCATTAGTCATATAAGCATGACTATTAAAAGATTTGTCATATTACTATGACTCAAGGCACCAAAACAATTGATAGAAACTACACATCATTTACTCTCTAAACCCTCAAAAAAAAACATCAATATTATAAATTCGATCTTTGCCAAAGAGTTTTAAAAAATGAAGCAGCCATATGCATTATTTACTAAAACAAACTGTAGCTACATCAATATAGTTTAACTCTTCCAACCAGAAAAGGTTTTTTGCATGTGCAATGAATGATGGGAATTTAGTCAGTGGTAATATTACCCACATTCCTACAGGGAAACATTTGGCATTCATTGACCAAGCAGTCATACTGCTTTTGGTTGAATTTTATAAAATCTTTCTCTTAAAACAATTTTTAAAGAAAATATGTTTCCTAACTCCAGTAGCTGTTATTGTTTGGTTATTGTTATTGGTTAATTGTAGTTGATTTGACACACAAGTAGATTGGTGCAGTCACTTCAAATGGAAAAAACTTACTGAGTGATTTAATGGAGAGATATATAAAGTGAATAGAATCCATTCATGGAAATATGTTAGGCAGGTCCATTATAGTAAAGTGGACTAAGTCACATGCAGCATTAGGTACTCTCCTATAAATGAGGTAGATTAGCTGGCTTGACTTCAGATATACAGACAGGAGTAAGCAGCCATGTTACAAGGTAAATTATTTGACTTCTACATCTCCCACCCCTCCCCATTGAGGGTATGTAGGGGCCACTGGGGAGGGTTCAGTTCTTTATCACCTGGCCGATTGTATGGTAGTAGTCGGGATAGCACCCTGGGGATCCTGGTTTTTGATGGCAATGATTGAGTAGGGCCCTGGGATGCCAGGTCACTTTGCAAAGCAATGTTGGCATTTCCAGATTTCTCATCAGAGTGATGTGGTCTACACACATCTGTGATCATCGGTCCAGGGGACACAGACAAGGAATTCAGGGTCTTGATTACTGGTGCTTCAAGTTTCCTGAGGAATCTATGGTTCCGCAGGGTTATTCTACCTGATCCTGCAACTCTAATCTTATATTGATGGTTGGGAAACATTCCTACTATTCACCCAGCAATGTCCCATTGATGGTTATTTGGGTTTTGAATGGAAACAGTGTCATCCTCATAGAGTGGGAATAGGGTATATACAGTACGAGTGTACCTCTCGATAAGGCCTGCATTTTGTTTGGATATCTTTTCATGTCATGTTAGAAGGTAAGTTATTTGACTTCTACATTGTTCTTTTTAGTATTGAAGGGGATTTTCTTTCTAACTTTTTATTTGATGTGGTGTGGAATTACAGGAAAATATGTTTCTCAAGTCCAGTAGCTGTTATTGTTCTTTCCAGTATTGATGGCGGTTTCTTCCTTAACCTTTCATTTGAAGTAGTGTGGAATGTCCACATCTTGATTGTCATTATTTTCTTTTTGAGTGGCATTTGCTATCCATTTTAGTTATTGCTGCTGTTGATAGTTCTCAAGTAATATGGTTTCCCTTATTTTGTATTGTTTATAATTCTGTAGTGCCAGTTCAAAATGCAATCAGTCAGAATCAAAGTTACAACTGCATTAATTATTAGCCAATGAATGAACAGCTGCCTTCATTCAGAGTAGTGAAAGATAAGTGTT
The DNA here is from genome assembly GCA_037127315.1 of Ascarosepion bandense. NCBI lineage: Eukaryota > Metazoa > Mollusca > Cephalopoda > Sepiida > Sepiidae > Ascarosepion > Ascarosepion bandense. The sequence goes on from JBBBDQ010029095.1 coordinate 74,549, forward strand.
TTAACAGGTAATCTCTCTCTGATTCATTTTGCCTTCAAACAGTTTTATAGCATTTAAAATTTATATTTTGATGAAGCAATAGAGTGACTGTAATACTAGAGAAAATGGCTTACCTCAAGGACAAAACAAACTCAAACATGTTTCAAATGTAAAGTATTTAAAAAAGAAAATGGCAGCTATATATATATATATATATATATATATAGATAAATAAGAAAATGAAGAATAATTTGAAGAAATGAAATATTATTTGGTTCAACCCATATCTGAATGTAAAGTCCAAAATAGGGAAAATATTTTTGAATTGATTAATAAAGACTTCCCAAAAACTCAGAATTACTCAAGATATTTAATAAAAATACAGTTAATTTAAGTTACAGCTGTACTTACAATTTAGAAAATTGTATAAAAAGACAAAACATCAATAATTTTATTGATGAAAATGTAAGTGCAAAGATAAAAGCAAATGTCCATTTGGAGTTTGTAAAACTGAAAGTTATTTACCAACCAGAAATTCAAGATAGAAATGAACAGAGAAAAATATATGTAGGATGTACTGAATAAAATTTTAAAAAATGATGGTACAATCATAGGTCAACATTCAAGATAGAAAGCTTTAAAAATTGTGCCAAACTATCCAACCACATGTGGAAATTAAAAGAAAAAATAGCAAAGATCCTCACGAAACCTGGAGTATATTCAAAATAGGCCAGACCTTGCATCAGTGGTCATGCTTGCAAATTGTGCCAAGAAGAGAAGTTGGCTATAGTATCATTTCTAGAATGGAAAAGATTGCTAAATGAAAGGTCTGAAATAATGTTTGGATGTATACACTTTAGAAAATAAATTTTGGGCTTTGTAAAAACCCAATTGAAAATATGTACAATATTATTTTGCTAATCTTGACTAACTTATCCCTTTTTTTTAAACTTCCTGTTATGCATTCAAAAAATCATTGAATAATCAGTTCATATGTAATGCCAAATGATACAAAAGGTTAAAACCAAGGTAGCATAATCAGCTGATCTTCTTAATCAGAATATATATAAAGAATTATAATGGTGCACAGTGCCAAAATATCAGAGTTTTCAGTAGTTTACTGTTAGGGAGACATTTTTGGTGAAAAAGTTTTGTTTTGTCATAAATTACTCAGTATCAATATAGAGTATTAATAGAATTAATGTGGAGAGGTTTTTCACTTAACTGACCAGTGTTGTTTCATTGATACTGACTTCAAAGTTTCATGAAGGCATTATTATTCTGCAGAATAAGCAGGAGCTCTGAAGAGTGAAGATGACAAAATAATGCCTTCATGAAATTTCTGTATGATTAAAACAACACTGATCAGTTCAGTGAAAGACCTTTCCACATTAATTACATATATGACTATAAACATTATTTTTAGTGGGTATATATGTTAGAGTTGTTTCTCTATTTTTTTATTTTATTAAACAGTGAAATTAATAACTTCTTCTTCTTCTATGTGCCATGTCCCTTCAGGACGTAGGCGATCATGGATCTCCACGTCTCCCTATCCCTTGTGGCTCTTAGTATGTTTGCTCCTGTTGCTCCTGGCGAACCCCGTTCGGTCATCCACCTGATCAGACCCTGCAGATATGTTATCCGTTGCCTTCCTCTGTCTCTCCTTCCTTCTATCTGACCAGTCAGTATCAGGTTCTCCAGGCTCTCCTTCCTCATTGCATGTCCCAGGAACTTCAGTTGTCTCTTCCTGATGCTCAGCATCAATTTCCTTTTTGTTGCCATTCTTTCTAACACTTTGTCGTTGCTTGTATGCTCAGAATTAATAACAACTGGCCTAAATTGAGAAGACTTACAGAGGAAAAATTGTAGCACTCAAAGTCTGCTTGTTATTAATTTCACTGTTTAATAAAAAGAGAGGTAGTAACTTAGACACATACAGTCACTAAAAATAACATTCCTAGTAAAAAGAAATAATGCTGGATAAAAAATCCTTTCCAAACACACACACACGTAGATATATATATATATATATATATATATATATATATATATTACTCTCCTAGGATGTGCGTTGTGGTACAGTGGATATCGGCTCTGAACGAGAAACCGGGGAGCCAAGTTCGAATTCCAGCCGAATCCATTGTATTCACTTACGTGCAAATACCCTTGGGAAAGGTATTAATCCATCTCTTCCTTCCAGTTATGGGTTAAATAGCAGGACAGATTGGGTTCTATAGCCTTGGTCGGCAACCAGTCTACCGTAGAAAGAAATGGCAACATACTGCGGGATAATCTTCTGCCCAGTCAGTCATGTCTCTTTCGATACATGATCGCCCAAGCGTGTATCACGTATGGCACTTAACTGACTGACTGACTTTCCTTTATATATATATATATATATATATATATATGTGTGTGTGTTACTCTCCTTTATATATATATATATATATATATATATATGTATGTATATATGTTACTCTCCTTTATATATATATATATATATATATATATGTGTATGTATATATGTTACTCTCCTTTATATATATATATATATATCAGACAGATCTGTTCTGCTGTGTCACAGCTCATCAGTATGGTTAGACTCCGATTGTTACATAACCCAGGCTCGAAACCCAACTGAATTGGCGTCAGTCGGCGTCTCTACCCCTGGGCATTCAGTGGAAGAAGGCAGTATTTTTAGCGCATATCGTATTACGCGCCCAATATGTACTCTACTTTATATATTGCTTACAGTCATATCACGTTCAGTAAACCGGTTCTCGCTTGATCACTGAAATTAAGCAACGTTGAGCCTGGTCAGGAATTGGATGGGTGACCGCTTGGGAATACCAGGTGCTGTAAGCGTTATTGACGGATGTGTGTTGTGGTGCAGCGGATGTCGGCTTGGAGAGGGAAATCTGTGAGCCGAATTCTAATTCCAGTAAGACACATTGCATTCACTTACGCACTGGTATCCTTGGGAAAGGTATTAATCCATCACTTGCCTCCAGTTATAGGTTAAATTATTGAGTTCTCTTGTTCATGCAACCTGTGGCAGACTTGTGCACCAATTGTTTGTTATCAGCAGTTCCAAAAACTGTGGATGGTGCTATACAAGCCTTCACCAATTTAAACATTTCTTTATGGGGTAGTCTAAATGTGTTAGAAGCTCATACGTCGAAATCGACGGGAGAGTCCATTATTATATATATATATATATATTACTTTCCTGTATGTATATATATATAACTCTCCTTTATATATGTACATATATATATATATATATATATATAACTATACATATATATATATGACTCTCCTTTATATATATACCTCGCTCTCTCTCTCTCTCTCTATATATATATATATATATATATATATATATATATATATATATATATATATATATATATATATATATATATATATATATATATGACTCTCCTTTCTATATATATATAGAGGGAGAGAGAGTTATATATATATATATATATCGAGAGAGTTCTATATAAAACTATATATATATATATATATATATATAGTTATATGTATATTTACTTATATATATAGTTATATATATATATATATACAGTTATATGTATATATACTGATATATACATATATAGTTTTATATATATATATATACATATAGTTATATATATATATAGTTGTATATATATACATATACTTGTATATATATATATATATATATATATACACAAGTATATATATACATATAGTTACATATATATAGTTGTATATATATAGTTATATATATATACATGTAGTTATATATAGTTGTATATATATATAGTTATATATATACATATATATAGTTGTATATATATAGTTGTATATATATACATATAGTTATATATATATAGTTATATACATATAGTTATATATACATATAGTTATATATAGTTGTATATATATATATACATATAGTTATATAGAGGTGTATATATATACATATAGTTGTATATATATTTATACATATAGTTATATATAATATATAGTTGTACACATATATATACATATATAGTTATATATAATATATAGTTGTACACATATATATACATATAGTTATATATAATATATAGCTGTACACATATATATACATATAGTTATATATATAATATATAGCTGTACACATATATGTACATATAGTTATATATAATATATAGTTGTACACATATATATATACATATAGTTATATATAATATATAGCTGTACACATATATGTACATATAGTTATATATAATATATAGTTGTACACATATATATATACATATAGTTATATATAATATATATATATATATATATATATATATATATATATATATATATATATATATATATATATATATATATATATATATATATATTTATATATATATATAGTTGTATATATATATAGTTGTATATATATACATATAGTTATATATAATATATAGTTGTATATATACGCATATAGTTATATATACATATATATATATATATATATATATATATATATATATAGTTGTATATATATACATATAGTTATATATATATATAGTTGTATATGTATATATACATATAGTTATATATATACATCTAGTTATATGTATATATACTTATATACATTTAGTTATATATATATACATCTAGTTATGTGTATATATACTTATATACATATAGTTATATATATATACATCTAGTTATGTGTATATATACTTATATACATATAGTTATATATATATATACATCTAGTTATGTGTATATATACTTATATACATATAGTTATATATATATCCATCTAGTTATGTGTATATATACTTATATACATATAGTTATATATATATATCCATCTAGTTATGTGTATATATACTTATATACATATAGTTATATATATATATCCATCTAGTTATGTGTATATATACTTATATACATATAGTTATATATATATATCCATCTAGTTATGTGTATATATACTTATATACATATAGTTATATATATATATCCATCTAGTTATGTGTATATATACTTATATACATATAGTTATATATATATATCCATCTAGTTATGTATATATACTTATATACATATAGTTATATATATATATCCATCTAGTTATGTGTATATATACTTATATACATATAGTTATATATATATATATATATATATATCCATCTAGTTATGTGTATATATACTTATATACATATAGTTATATATATATACATATAGGTATATGTATATATACTTATATATATATAGTTATATGTATATAGTTATATAGATATATATTTATATATAGTGTTATATATATATATAGTTATATATATAGTTTTCTAAACATATACTATTAAATATAAGAGACAATGAATGTCTATTATGTTTAATCATGACCCGTTCTAAACGTTGTATTTTTGCTTTAATTTCAGTTGAAAATAAAGACAAAAATTCTCCAACATTTGCATAATTATTTATTGGTTTTCTTCTAAGCTTTCGGCTCACATAAGCCATCTTCAGAGAGGTTGTTTAAACTGAAATATAATAAAATCCACCATCACCGAAGATTTTATTTTGTGTTGAAATAAAACTCCACTTGGCAACGGCAATAGTTACCAAAAATAATAAACGCAGTTCTTCAGTTTGCGATGCGGTTTTATGACGTCACACCGCGGGATAGCGCGAAATGACAACAAAACTATGTAGTCAAATGCAATGTAATATGTTATTTCCTGTTTTAAAGTTGATTTTATTGAGTGTTGGTTTTTTGATTTGATGTACACGGCGTCCAATATCTGCAGGTTCCTCTTACTGTGTGTCTGAGTAAGGATCACCGTATTGTTGACAAACACAAAATAACTATATATATATATATATATATATATATTTTTTTTTTTAATCATTTCACCCTGAGCAAGGCATAAATGCCACTGATGTGCAGGGGGCTACATAACTGTAAAAAAATTAGAAAAGAGTTAGGAGTACAAACTAGTTAGAAAGGTGCAATAGAAAGCTGAGAATGCAGGTGCGATGACAGATACATAGGTGGAGAGAAAGTTAAGGTTATACGGGGGTGGGGAGAGAGCTAGAGTCCAGTGGTTAGTAGATGAGTATTGACTTTGATTTTAAATTTCTGGAGGTTGTAGCCATCAGGAAAGCAAGAATATGGGAGCGGGTTCCACAGGCGGGAAGTGCGAGAGAAGAAGCTGCAGGAGTAGAATTGTTGCTTGCATTTGGCTAACCTGACTGTGAATGGGTGGGACCCAGTTGCCAATCTGGTTGCACGAGTAAACACCTGTTGAGGAGGCACCTGTGACTTAAGTTCGTTCGAGCAGAAGCCATGAAAGTATTTATAGAACAGACAAAGGGAGGCCACATTTCGACAGTTGGGAAGTGGCTGCAGTCAAGCCGCCAGATCAGTACCTATCACATTACAGACTCTCCTTTGGAGCTTGTCAAGAACACTGAGGAGAACGGCAGGGGCGCCTGACCATATATGGCAGCAGTACTCCATGCACGAACAGATGGTTGACTTGTATATATGCAGTATGGATTCAGGCGGAAAAAACATCCTGGATCGACATAGTGACCCAACCTTCTTAGCAGTAGATTTTGCTATAGATTCAATATAGTGGTTCCATTTGAGGTCTGAGGACAGGGTAAGGCCGAGGAGGCGTAGTGTATTGCTCTCAGGGAGAATTGCTTAGTCCATGCTTATGGGAGGCAGGAGAGGTTGCTTGTAATGGTTGACAGACAACAGCTTGGTCTTAGACGAATTGAAGTTGACAAGCCACTTCTTGCCCCAGTTCACCAAGGGATAGTTATATATATATATATATAAGGGAGAGTTATATATATGTATGTGTTCATCTGTCTATCCTCAGTTCGGTTAGTTACCTTTACTTTCTTTACCATTCTCCCTCCTCTCCTGTCTGCTCCCTTCTAGATAGCATTACTGACAACATAGATAAGGCTGTTTCCTACCACCCATTCACTCACATATTTGTATTTGGAGATCTTAACGGCCATCACTCTGAGTGGCTTAAAGTCTCTATTACTGATCCAGTGGGCATCCACGCCATGAACTTTGCTATTTTCCAATCCTTTACGCAAGTGGTGGACTTCCCCACTCACTTTTCATGCACTCCCTCTGGACACTCGTCGCTAATAGATATATGTTTTACCTCTGCACCTGATGCCTGTCAAGTTTCACAGCTTTGTCCTCTCAGTAACTCCGACCATGCTGTTGTCTCTTTCAATATTTCTTTCCACTCTCACTCCCCCCAGGAGCCTTCGAACTATAGGATCTCCTACTGCTACCAAAAAGCTGACTGGGACACCTTTGGCGATTTCCTCTGTGACATCCCTTAGGGAAAATGTTTGATCTCCCAGTTGATGACTGTGTCTCTGAGGTTTCGTCATGGGTGAAAGCTGGCATTGATGCCTTCATACCTACCAGGAAGTATTGTCAAAAACCTCATTCCTCTCCGTGGTTCTGTCCTGCCTGTTCGGCCGCCATTGCCCACAGGAACCATTACTTCCGACTATTCCGGAGACAGTCATCTGATCACAATAGGTGCCTATTCACATCTGCCTGTAATGAGTGCAAGAGAATCCTGAATGATGCCAAACGGTTGTTTGCTGAGAGAATGTGACAGCACATAACTGACCGCAAGTTCGGCTCCAAGGACTATTGGCGGTTATGCAAACGGGTGCTGAACAATAGCAAATCCTCAATACCTCCTTTAATCAAAGAATTTGATGTTTTCACGTCATTTGCGGACAAAACTGAGTGCTTTGCTCGCAGATTCTCATCCAACTCTACATTTGACTCATCTGGAGTACCCCCACCCAACTTCCCTATTAGAACTGAGGCCAAACTGTATGATGTATATATTACCCTGACAGTAGTATCCCGAGTAATTTCAAAACTTGACCCCCATAAGGCGAGCGGTGGTAATGGAATCCCGGTGATAGTCCTTAAGAGGTGTGCTACTGGACTCTCCCCTGTCCTCTCTAAACTGTATAACTACTGTCTTTCTGCTTCCTGTTTTCCTGCATGCTGGAAGTTCTCTTCAGTCATTCCTGTATTTAAGAACTGTGGTGAACCCTCAGACTCATCCAACTATCGCCCTATCAGTTTTTTAACAATTTTCAGGAAAGTGTTCGATGCCATAATTAATGCTGAAATAGTTCAACATCTTACTGCCCACAAACTCTACTCTGACAAGCAGTTTGGCTTCTGGTTTGCCAGGTCCACGGCCAACATGCTAACAACCGTTACGGAGTACATGCTCCAGTCCCTTGATGAGTCAGGCGAGGCTTGTGCTGCTGCTCTGAACATCTCCAAGGCTTTTGACAGGGTTTGGCACTCTGGCCTTCTATGCAAGTTACGGGGTTATGGTATTACAGGACGTTTGCTTGATCTAATCCAATCTTTTTTAAACAACTGCAAAATAAAGGTCATTTTGAATGGGCATGCCTCTTCATCCTACACCACAAATGCTGGTGTCCCTCAGGGCTCTATCCTGGGCTCAACACTCTTCCTTATTTTCATCAATGACCTCCCAGATGAGATCAAGTGCCAAGTAGGCATCTACACAGATGACACCACAATTTACTCCCACATCAGTAAGAAACCCGTTGTGGCGGACAAACATAATCTCGCTGCTGACTTTGAACGGGATCTACACTCTGTGATGAATTGGGACAAGAAGTGGCTTGTCAATTTCAATGCATTTAAGACCAAGCTGTTGTCTGTCAATCATTACAGGCAACCTCTCCTGCCTCCAATAAGCATGGACCAAGCGATTCTCTTTGAGAGCAAAACACTGCGCCTCCTTGGCCTTACCCTCTCTTCTGATCTCAAATTGAACCACTACATTGAGTCCATAGCTAAATCTACTGCTAAGAAAGTTGGGTCACTGTGTTGGGGCAGGATGTTTTTTGCGCCTGAATCCATCTTGCATATATACAAATCAACCATTTCTCCGTGCATGGAATACTGCTGCCATATATGGTCAGGCACCCCTGCCGTTCATCTCAGTGTTCTCAACAGGCTCCAAAGGAGAATCAGTAATGTGATAGGTACTGACTTGGTGGCTCAACAACAGCCACTTCCCCACCGATGAAATGTGGCCTCCATTTGTCTGTTCTATAAATACTTGGCTTCTGCTCGAACGAACTTAAGTCACAGGTGCCTCCTCAACAGGTGTTTACTCGTGCAACCAGATTGGCAACTGGGTCCCACCCATTCACAGTCAGGTTAGCCAAATGCAGACGACAATTCTACTCCTCCAGCTTCTTCTCTCGCACTTCCTGCCTGTGGAACTCGCTCCCATATTCTTGCTTTCCTGATGGCTACAACCTCCAGAAATTAAAATGCAATGTCAATACTCATCTATTAACCCCTGCACTCTAGCTCTCTCCCCACCCCCGTATATCCTTTCCTTTCTCTCCATCTTTGAAACTGTCATCACACCAGCATTCTCATATTTCTATTGCTCCTTTCTATTGCTTCCTCTCTAACTGGTTCGTCTCCCTTTTCACTCTTTTCTAATTAATCTTTTTACACTTATGAAGCCCCCTGCACATCAGTGGCATTGCCGCCTTGCTCGGTGTGATACGATTAAAAAAATATATATATATATATATATATATATATAAAGGAAAGTTATATATATATATATATATATATATATCCGAGTGGGTACAAAACGAAGAAAGAATTTTTTCCATTCAAAACATTAATTTAAAACAGTGCTCAATATATGATGTATAGAGCTGTGAATATTTATTATAAAATATGATTTAGAACAGGTATATAGAACTCTCCTTTATATACATATATATAGATATATATATACATATAAAGGAGTTATATATATATATGTATATATACATGGAGGAGAGTTATATATATATATATATATGTATATGTATATATATATATATATATACATACATAAAGGAGAGTTTATACATATATATATATATATATATATATACACATACACAAAGTAGTGTTTTATATATATATATATATATACATAAAGGAATGTTTTATATATATATATATATATATATATATATTATATTAAGCTCTATAATACTCATTATATTGAGCACTGTTTATAATAAATTAAATGCCAGAGTACTCAAAATATAAAAATAACCTTGTGTCCTCTCCACTTGGAATTATATATATATATATATATACACACACAAAGGTGAGTTTTATATATATATATATATATACACACACACACATAAAGGAGAGTTATATATATGACATATATACACATAAAGGAGAGTTATATATATATATATATATATATATATATATATAGGAGAGTAAACATGTGTGAATGTGCATTTCTGATGATAGTCATTTTTTTATTTGATTGCACTTACCAACCTAGTGAAAAGTAGCAGAGATAATCCATCACTTGTCAGATTCAGTGGTGGGAGGGTAAAAATATTTTGCAGCAAAAAAAAAAAAAGGAAAAGAATACTTGGAAAATGCATGCGAAATGAATCACTGTATGAGAATGCTTTTCATCATATGAATGCTTTGTAACTTGCAGTTATCTAAAATACAGAGTGAATGGCAGAATCAGTTATTCTTTATTCTTTTTAATTTCTATCCTGTCTTTTTTTTATTACAATGTGATTTACAAAGTCCAGATTGCATTGTAATCTGGAGTTAAAAAAAGAATTGGAAATCTGATAAAAGCAATGAAAGTGAGACCTTTTTATTCATGACTTCTTTTTCGAAGGAGTTAGCCGATGCAAAGGAGATTATTAGAGGATTTAAGATTTGAAGGATTTTATGCATCCCCACTCAGTCTGTACTTAGTGATCAGAAGAGATGTTTTATAACAAGGGTTCCAATACACTTTAAAAAGAGCAACTGCTTATTCTGAGAATTGCTAAGTTTTTAGATGGTTACCCATTCACTTGTCATTTTCATAATCAAGCAGGATTTTGATCTACAAGTTTTCCACCACAATCAACAGTTCTGAATGCACTGAAGATCAAAAGGTTGTTTTTTTTACTTACCATATTTACTCTAACATAGTGTAAGTTCATATATGATTTTGCCCCCGCAATAAAATAGTGGGTTACACCATATACAGGTAATTTTTTGAAGTGGTTAAAAACTAGTGTGCTGTGCAATATTGTCACAGCGCACACACACACACACACACACACACACACATACATACATATATATCTCGTGTTGAAATGTGATGATGTTTAGCAACAAGGTTGTTTTTTTTTTGTTTTTTTTTTTCAATATTTTAACTGATAAAAGGTATTTTGGCAAGCAGGTTTTTACCGTAAAGGTGGAGATAGAGCATTGATAGGTTTAAGGCAAACAATATCACTTTAACTAAGCAGGTTCATGCCAACTTTGAAGTTTCATGAGGACGGCATTATGATTGTCACTCATTCGTACTGGTTTTTGTTTTTTATAAACAATTTTGATTAGAAAAAAAAGCCCAGCCCTAATGAGTGACAACATCATAATGGTGTCTTCATGAAATTTTGAAGTCAGCATGAACCTGCTCAGTTAAAGTGACAAATTCTTTGCATTAAACAGACACACACACACACACACACACACACACACACACACACACACACACACACACACACACACATATATATATATATATATATATAAATTAAATCAAATTTTTTTTCCAAATTTGTGAACCCAGACAATACCATTTTTTCCCCTTTTTTTTATTTTTTTATTTTTTATTTTTTTACAATTCTATCTATGAGTTGAAAAGAGAAAATAGACATAGTTTACTTCAAATTATCTCCAGTTTCAGGATAGCATTTGTTGCTGAGGTGATGTGTTATCCCCTTCGGGGATTTCATGTCGAAATGTGCATTCAACATCTTTGGAAAAAAAATTTAATTTAATTTATATTTGCTCTGTAATTTTTATTCCATGGAGCTCTCCTCCTATATCATTTTTTAATATCAAAATTTAATATTTAATATTAATTAGGATCGGGTTTTGGAATTTACCTTCCTGCTTTTTCCGCTTGGATTAAAGTATTTAAATAAAAAAAAAATATATATATATATGTAATTTGTGTGTAGTAAAAATGGTACAACATTAGTATTTGAATAAATGAATAAGTATTAAACATCAAAAATAAAAACAAGAAAGAATACACTCATCTGAAGAAGAAATGAGACTCTGCTGATTACATATTTGACCAAACAATAATGAAATCATGAAAAAACACCAGCCACAGGTTTTATACTAAATAAGTTGTACAAATAGTTCAATAGAAACATTGAAATGAAATAAGTTCATATTTCTGTGGGTATTTTTTAAAAGTCTATGGTTTTATTTCATAACATTTAAATGTATACCTTTTAAACATTCTGCTAAATGTGCTGTAATATATTCATTTGCTCCTAGGTGTGCCATTGCTTAAAAAGGTTGAGAAACACTGCTTTAAAGAGTTACGCTTTTTCTGAAGGAGTTAAAATTGATAAAAAAAATCAGGAGTAGCAGTATACATGAAGTTGGCTTAGACAAGAACGTACAGTATTTTGGTGCAAGGTCACGAGTACAAACATTGTAGCCATTTCCTAATGAGGAAACATTCAACATTCATTGACCAAGCAGTTATGTTTGGTCAAAATTTATAAAATCTTTCTCTTAAAACAATATTTAAGGAAAATCTTTTTCTCAAGTCCAGTAATTGTTACTGATATTTCTAGTACTGATGGTGTTGGTGGGTTCTACCTGACCTTTTGTTTAAGATCGTGTGGAAAGTCAACAACTTTATTATGTCATTTACTCTTCATGCTGCATATGCTATCCATTTTAGTTGTTACTGTAGAAAATCTTCAAGTGATGTGGTTTCTGTTATTTGTTATGAAGGAAATCAATTTCAGTAAACATTAACAATGGTCAAGCAGACTAGCTTTCTAATGATTACCCCATAATGAAGCAGTCCTTAAAAATCAAGAAATTGATGACAATAGCATTAGTTTTAAAGCTGGTTGATAAAATAAATATTTCAATGTCACCATAGAACAATAGTTAACAAAGTAGTCTTACTGATTCTCAAAGTTAAGCAACATTGAACTTGATCAATACATAGATTGGTAACTGTATGGAAATACTAGGTGCTGTCAGCTTGGGTGTGTATGAGGTATAATGGATAACAGCTCAAAATTGAAAATCAGAAAGCTGAGTTCTAATACTAGTCAGGTTCAATATCATAATGCATAAATAATCTTGGAAAAGATAGGAATCGACCTCTTCTTTTTCTCCCAGCTGTTGATTAGTTACTAGGAAATCATTATTATTCTAAAAATATTCTTACAATCTAAAAGGATTTTCTGGCTTTAGATATTCTGAAAAGGTTGATAAACTGTAAAAAAAAAATAAATCAATTAATCATGCATAATTATACATAACAGATGGGTTAATTGGATATACATATTTGTACAAACTGAAGTACCCCAAAAATTTAAGAGAATATTACACTAGGTCATTTTTACCTCCCTTCACTTTTAGAAATGGGCTCAAAGAGATGATCCACATGTGGCAAACAATAATAAGATTGTTGATCTGTGACTTTTATAGAATGTAGACAGGGTTTAACACAATTTGACTGCAGAATGAGGTCAGAAAAATAAGGCACTCTATCTCAGACAACAGTAACAAGGTTATATCTAAATCTATCTAAACTTATTTATAAATGGAACTTTGTGTGTCTGTGTTCATTATTTATAGACTCCAAAACGGCTGAACTGATTTTCTTGAAAATTTACACAGTTGTACTATAAGCATTTGTGAGTGTTCTTATCTAGGTTTTGTGTCGAGGTACCTTCAATAAATATCAAAAATCGATAATTAAAAAAATTGGGTTATAGAAAGAGTTGTCCGATTTTAATCAAATTTGATACACTCATAGACAAAGACATAAGAAACGATATTCAGAAGTTTCAAGGTTGCAGTTTTTACAATAGTGCAGAAAATTGATTATATATATATATATATAAAAGGCAAGATGTTTGTGTGTGTGTCTGTTTATCTGTCTGTATGTTCTTTATACAAATCCACAATTTTTATCCAATTCTCATCAAACTTCACACAAATATTCTTTAAGCTGATTCTGAGCTCCAGGACCATGGATTAGTTTTAAAGCTTTCATTACACCCGAGCAACGCCGGGCTATACTGCTAGTTAGAAATATATGATTTCCAGACATAACAGTGACACATGAAAACTTGTCACTCACAGATGATACAAGAACCAGATTACCAGTCAGATGGTAACAAGCTAATGATGGTGAGCATTGTATCTCAGTGAACATTTTTCTTCTCACAAATACGTTATAGTGTTAACAAAATTTTACCTATATTTTTCTTCTTACAATTTTGTCATTCTGTTAATAAATATTTACTTTAATGTCCACACGAAATATCCTTTCACATTTCAATATCCAACCTTCAACCTTCTGATATTTAAATTGTGGGGACTTTGGACGTGTTTGGCACAAGGCCAATTTATCAAGCATCACCAAGGTTCCTACACCTTAAAACTATATTTTATTACATATATATGTGTACAGAGTGCAATGGATAAATTGTAGCCATTTTATATTTTTAATTTTGTGCATGCATATTGTTTTTTATTTTGTCAACTGCACAGTATAGTAGAGTCAGTTGAGCACCATCTGTGAGAAAAAGAGCACCATGTTGCAATTCACTCTGCCAGAAATTTGAAACTGGCATGCTCTAGTGCTTGACATTCAAGCTGGTAGCTCCAATATAAGAATTTCAGTTTGTTTGTGTGTCAATCTGAGAATGGTGCATGAGGATTTACAAGAGTTGAATGCGTCTTATGCTGGTTATGAAAAGAGTTTTGGGTGATCACTATTGATGACAAAATTGTCTCCATTCATCTTCTTACAGGGCCTCAGACTCAACATGCAGACTTACGTCAAGCACCTTGAAGAGATAGTGTTGCTCTGGGTCAAGAGTGTTACTACTGGAAGACCTTATATTTGGCGAGAGGGCTCTATACCCTGACACACAAGCAGGGGAACCCAGGAGTAACTGCCAAACAATTCCTGTGACCACATTACCTTCACATCTGGCCACCCCACACCTCAGACTACAACACCCTTGATTATTATGTGTAGGGTACAAATGAAACTACTTGAAACACCAAAGATGAACGAAAGAATAGGATTATGACAGCATTTATCAAATTAAACAAGGACACTAACCAGAAGAGTTACAGGAGATTCTGAAGTCATCCAGGGACCATTGTTGAAGCCAATAGTGATTTTTGTTGAATAAATTTACTTTTTAGTATTTCAAGATATTTTTATGTATGTTTGGTAAATATATCTGTTAAAATATCTGTTATTTTAATTTTTGCATAATTTAGGCAACAATATATCCGTGACATTCTATATACAGTAGCGGCCATAATATAAGGAACGGAAATAACAAAGACATAAATGTGCGTATTACTTAATAAGTAATGCATGATTAGCCATGAAATTTTTATCGAATAAAGATTAGGGTGTAATGCATAAATATTATACAAAGTTACAAAAGTTTACATAATTTTTTTTTTTAAATAAAGATTAAATGGAACAAAGGAAATAAGCTACTGGACAAAAGTTAAGGAATGATCTTGTTAATACTTGATTGGGAACAAAATATCAACAAAATTTAATATTTGGTAAACATCCTCTTATTTCCAATGACTTCTCTGCATTGTCGACCACATGATTTAATTAATTCCTTGCAAAAATCAGCAGTAATTCTCTCCCATTCATCTTTCAATAACTCCCATAGGTGATCCTGGTTTTTCAGGATTCTTTTCTGAGCCCTTTCTCTGATTATCTTCCAAACATTTTCTATTGGATTCAGGTTAGGGCTCTGGGCTGGCCACTTCATTAGGGTGATTCTTTCTTCTTCAAATAAAATCATAACCTTTGGAACCTTGTTGTAAGGTGCATTGTCCTGCATGAAAATAGGAGATTCATAAAGATTATGGTGTAATCTTGATACCACATGCTGCTGAAGAAGCCTTTTGTAAATCTCAGAATTGATATTGCTATGTACACGGATGATAGGGCCAACTTCTGCAGATGAAATCATTCCACACACCATCACACTGTTGATACCAAACTTAACGGTTTTCTTGACATATTGATAAGACAGTCTTTCACCTGTTCTACAGCATACATAAATTTTACTCTCAGAACCAAATATAGTGAACTTGGACTCGTCACTGAAATGAACTGTATCCCATTGTGCATCAGTCCAAACAATATGTTCTCTCGCATACTCCAAGCCTGCCCTTTGGTTTCACTTTGAAATGAGAGGCTTCAAAGCTGGAATACAGGCATGCAATCCAGCATTTTTTTAACCTGCGAGAAACTGTTTTCCTTGAGATCTTATTATCTGTGTCTTCATTAAATTTACAGGTAGTTGATGTAGCAGTTTCAAAAAGTATTTTGTAGATATTCTAACAATTCTTTGATTTTCTCTTTGCAATGTTTTTGGAGGTCTGCCGGTTTTTGGTTTTGCATCTAACATTTTATCGGTTTTATACCTGCTAATTACACAATGAGCGACACTTTTAGACCTACGAACAATATCAGAAATTTCTGAAATTGACTTTTTTTCTTGATAGTTAGCAATAATGTGTTTTTTTCTTCAAAAGAGAGCGTTTTGCATGTAGAATTTGCCATATTGCTTTAAAATAAAGTCCTCGTGATAAATGAACTTTTACTTACTGTTGAAAAGCTCCATCGAGTTTTTTAACAATGTAAATTAAAAGTTTATGCAAATTATTAACATTGTTCGTTAACTTTTGTCCAGTAGCTTATTTCCTTTGTTCCAATTAATTTTTATTTTAAAAAAAAGCTATTAACAGTACTGGTTTTGCTTCACCAGGTCTACTGCTGATATGCTAACGACCATTACTGAGTACATATACCGGGCACTCGACAAGAATGGTGAAGCCCGAACCGTTGCTTTGGATATCTCCAAAGCATTCGACAGGGTCTGGCATGCTGGCCTCTTGTGCAAACTGCGAAGCTATGGGATAACTGGACATCTGTTTGACCTCATCCAGTCTTTCCTCTCTAACCGCACATTGAAGGTGGTATTAAATGGGCATGCCTCCCAAAACTACCATACAAACGCAGGCGTCCCTCAAGGTTCTATCCTAGGTCTCACGCTCTTTCTGATCTACATTAATGATCTCCCCGACACCATTAGATCCCAAGTTGGCATGTATGCCGACGACACAACAATCTACTCTCGCATCGATCAGAAACCAGGTCTGGACGACAAAGTGAACCTCGCTGCCGTACTTGAAAGGGACCTCCAATCCGTAGTGGCCTGGGGTAGGAAATGGCTGGTAAATTTAAATGCCTCTAAAACAAAGCTGTTATCAACTAACCACCATAGACAATCGCATCTACCTCCCATTAGCATGAGAGCAGAGAGTAAAATACTACGCCTCCTTGGCCTTACACTTTCGGCGGACCTCAAATGGAATGACTATATTGAATCCATTGCCAAGTCTGCTGCTATGAAGGTCGGCTCCCTGTGCAGGGCCCGGAAGTTTTTCCCACCTGAATCTATTCTGCACATATACAAATCTACCATCCGCCCGTGCATTGAATATTGCTGCCATATCTGGTCGGGTACCCCTGCTACTCTCCTTGGGCTTCTTGACAAAATACAAAGGAGGATCTGTAACGTGGTTGATACTGACTTGGCAGACCGGCTGCAGCCGCTCTCTCACCGGCGTGATGTGGCTTCCCTGTGCCTCTTCTACAAGTACTTTCACGGCTTCTGCTCCGATGAGCTTAGATCACTGGTGCCGCCTAAGCACGAATTCACACGAGATACTAGATTAGCAACTAGGTCCCACCCTTTTACAGTTAAACAAATAAGATGTAACCGTAAGTTCTACTCCAACAGCTTCTTTTCTCGTGCTTCCCGCCTGTGGAACTCCCTTCCACAAGTCTGCTTTCCTGACAGTTACAATCTCCAGGTGTTTAAATGTAGGGTCAATAGACACCTCCTATCACACTAACTCCCAACTATTCTCAGAACACTCTCATCTACCCAACCCTCATTCTCAGTATCCTTACCCGCCTATCACCCACCCTCTGACATTTCCTATATTTAATCATCCTTTCTCCACTCTACGTAGCCCCCTGCACAGTAGTGGCAGTGACATGCCTTGCTCGGGGTGAAACGCTTATAAAAAAAAAAAAATTACACTGTAATCTTTATTTGGTAAAAATTTCATTGCTAATTATGCATTACTTTTTAAGTAATAGATATATTTATGTCTTTGTTGTTTCCGTTCCTTATATTATAGCTGCTAGTATATATATATTTTGTGTGTGTGCATATATATATTTATATATTCTGTGTGTGTGTCTCTCTCTCTGTATATATATATTTATATATTCTGTGTGTGTCTCTCTCTATATATATTTATATATTCTGTGTGTGTGTGTCTCTCTCTCTCTATATATATATTTATATATTCTGTGTGTGTGTCTCTCTCTCTATATATTTATATATATTGTGTGTGTATATATATTTATATATATTGTGTGTGTATATATATATATATTTATATATATTGTGTGTGTATATATATATATATTTATATATATTGTGTGTGTATATATATATATATATATATATATATATATATATATATATATATATATATATATTTATATATATTGTGTGTGTGTGTGTGTATATATATATATATTTCTAGATATTGTGTGTGTGTATATATATATATATATATATATATATATATATATATATTGTGTGTGTGTATATATAGAGTACAATTAAACAACATTTCTTAGAAAAAGATAGCAATGTAGGGAATATCAGACAGATTTTAGTCAGCAATACAATAATCCTCACTTATACACACAGTAAAAAGAACCTTCAGATATTGGAGGCCACGTACATTAGATCCAAACAACCCACATTAAATAAAATCACATTTAAATCTGGTGATAACACATTACATTGCATTTAAATTTATGGTTCTGTTATCATTTCGAGCTCTCACATATTGTGACATCATAGAACCACATTACAAATTTATGAACTGCATTTGCTATTTTTGGTAACTGTCATTGTTGCTTAGCAAAGTTTTATGTCAACACAAGATAAAATCATCACTGATGGTGGATGTTTTTATGTTAATGTCCCTGTAACCTCTCTGAAGATGGCTCATGTGAGCCGAAAGCTTAGAACCAACTTAATAAAAATTATCCAAATGTTGGAGAATTTTTGCCTTTATTTTCACCTGAGATTAAAGCCAAAATATGATGTTTAGAACGGCTCATGATTAAACATAATACATATTCATTGTCTCTTATATTTAACAGTATATGTTTAGAAAAAAAAAAAAATATATATATATATATATATATATAATACACAGAAACACCATTCATAACTCTATTTGCTTCCAACTCAACTTAAAAGTCAACAAATTTTAGGATACAATAATTCTTTTTTTAATTTCATAGAATGATGCAAAATACAAATTTTTCATTAGCTCAACAAAAGCTTTTGTTTAGATTTTCTGTAAGAAATACAACTCATTCAGTTATATGCATTATGTGATCAGTTTTCAAATGCATATTAGTTGAAAAAACAAAGATATAAATTGCTAAATTTACACTTTAAAGATATTATCTAAAAAGATTAATCAAATTTTATTTCATAGTTACTTGCTTAAGTGCCAGATTTGATGGTTTCTGCTAATGTCAAGTCACTTCCTCTTTTTAGAATTGATATTATAATTATTTGTAAATGCTAATTATCGCTAGATTCTATTTTTATTAAAGCATCATCATTGATATATTGATTGATAGAGAAGAGTGCAAACAGATTAAGCTTTCTTTTATGTCTACTCCTCTTAATTTCTTTGAAAATAAACTCAGAGGAATTATACTGCAATTAGTAGTGAACACAAAAATTTCAATGATGATAATTTTTCATTACTTAGTAAACAACAAATAATTAAGTCCTAATTAGCAAATGAAATTTACTTATTTCAAAGACTATGTTTCTTTCAAAATCTCTGAATTGAGTAGAGAATTGGCAAAAAAAAAATTGAACCCTTTTGAAACAAAAAATGTTCCAAAAAGAAATTGGAAAGTAGTTTGAATCATGTTTTTATTTTTTAAAAACTTTTTTTACATGAAGTAAAATAAATGAGATCAGTTCAGATTAATAACGATTTCTAGTGAAAATTAAAGAAAAAAACATATTTTGAAAACAAATTCTCTTCATAAATATATCAATAAATCAAATACAGGCAGTAAGAAAACTTTATCAATAAAAACTGAATGCAAAAACTGGCCAATAAATGAAATAAAAACAAAAAAATAGTCAATTATGTATGAATTTCAATGCCCTGTACAAGACAGTTTCTCTTGTCATAAATCAATTACTTATATTGGCCATACAACCATTTCACTGAGCAGATGCCTTACATGCCACCTATCTAGTAATAATAGTGCAATAAAAATACATTTATTAATCCAGTCTATACTCCTCCCACTTCTCTGGAACAGGAGTAGTGGTTCATCCCTTGTTTTCTGTTTAGGAAGGGGTTCCTAGTTCCTTTCGTCTTCTCAGGTCTTAATAGTGCTGTTTCATGAGTTTTTTGACATTTGTATAGATATCTTTCATAGCCTCTAGAGAAGCTACACTGATTGTAGCCAGGTATTGTTCTCAAGGAGACATAACCTCGTGGATGGATAAGAATTAGATCCAGAGACTTAACCCAAAGACTTGTTAGTTCAATAGGCTACAGCAGTGGTGAACACAAACTTAGAAATTCAAGTTAAAGAGTGATAACTAAGACATCCAGAAGTAACATGACTCACGGAACAAAAACAATTTACACCAGTGATTGAAAGAAAGGGTACATTTCAAAATTCTAATAACCTGACGAAGGTCAGAGTATGCAACAGCCAAAATGTTTTGTATATGGCAATAAAAATGAGGACAACAGTCTGAACAAAGTAAATAATTATAATATCACTTTTCAGAAATATAGACAAACATCAAATCATTATTATAAGGTCCTGGGTATGACAATAAAATGCATCTGACAGCAAGGCCTCTGTAGGGAGGTTGTGAGTAGCATGGAATCAATTACTGTTGTTCCCAGGTCTACCCGGACCCGAGTGGTTAGTACCTGTTAGGGTCCCAGCTATGAGCAGATAGTTAACATCCACACTGGGGTCAAAACACTATGCAAGTATAAAAATAGACTTTACAGTAAAAGTTCAAGGAATACATTTTTGAAGAAAAAATTATGACCAGCAATACATTTTTGAAGGAAAATTAAAATTACCAGTAATACATCTAACTCTCAACAAAACCCACTTTACAAAAATACATCAATGAAACCTGATCTACAAACTTATTTTTGACAAAGAATATATATTTTATTCATAGAAATCTATTGTAAGAATTTTGTTGGCATTAAATAACCCATCAAGGTTGATATGCCATAAACCAAACCAAATTATCATAATGATTTGTTCAAATTTTGCAAACAAGCGGCATTTGTGTTTAAGGCTCCAGGTTTCCACCATTGAATTTTGGGATACATGGTCTTGTGGTAAAAGCATTGGTTCAGTAAATCAAGTCACCTGGTGGTCGTGAGTTGAATCTTTGTGTTAGATGATATAAAAAAGCATTATATACTCTGGTGCAGTAAAAATCAACTTGAAAAAAATATTTAATGAAATAAATGACTTAGCTTCATCTCAGAATTTCAAATAAAATAGTTGAATATCATATTCACATGATGATTGTAATAAACATTCAAATATTAACAAATTAAGAATTGTAAAATAACTTTTTCAGAATCCATTTTGAACATTAATAAATCTGTTATTCATCTGTTGCCATATGAGGTTGGGTGCTTTTGTTATTCATCTTAATGTTCTCAACAAAATCCAAAGGAGAACCTACAATATAATCGATCCTGACTTGGCAGCCTGCCTTCAGTCATTTTCTCACAAACATGATGTGGCTTCCCTCTGTCTTTCCTACATGTATTTTTATGGCAACTGCTCTGACGAGCTTTTATCCCTGGTCCCCCTACCACTTGTATCATGCTACTAGATTGGCATCAAGGTCCCACCCTTTTACTGTTAAAATTGTTAAATATAAGCATCTTTTCTACTCTAACAATTTCTTTTCTTGCACTTCTCATTTGTGGAACTTACTTCCATTTGCTTGCTTCACTGATAGCTACAATCTCCAAAAAGTTTAAGTACCATGTCAATTGCCATCTTCTATCTCCAAGATTTCCATCCATCTTTTATCCTTTTTTTGACATCCCCTGTCTTGTTTTTTCTCTCACTGTAACCCTCTGTGTACCAGTAATAGTCTTACCTTGCTTGAGGTGAAAGGATTAGAAAAAAAATTCATAAAAAAGAAAAACTTACTTCTTTTGGAGATTATTTAATCAATAATTGAATTATTTATATATGTTCAGGGTTCCTACCTGAAACAAGGAGTCAAAGAAGAAATAAATTTTTATATATCAAATATTTACTTATTTGAATATTGTTGATAATCAGCTGAAGTGATAAGTTGGTTGAAAGATTTGCTTGCCAACCCAACTAACAAAATATATGTATTGGAAGCTGACAAATATATTATAGCTCAGTTTTTGCTTTTCCTACCCTTAAAAAAAAACTTAGTCATCATTACTGTCCTGTGGCTATTAATTATCATTGCCACTTCATTGATTACAAACAGTCAATAAGCCTTGATCTGAATCAAATATCCAACACAGGATATCCATAAATATCCATACCCATCACTGAACCTGGCTTTAAATTAAGTAAATTCCCAACTTTATTAACCTGAATAATCTCTTTTTCTTTATCATTTTTTTAATCAGCATCACCCCATGCAAGGCAGTAAAGCCACTAAGACACACAAGATTACGGTGTGGAAGAATTAGGAACAGAAACATTAATAATGAGCGGGAAGAGAAAAGACTAATCAAGAGGATAATAAATAGTGGTCGACATTGAATTTAAACTTTTGTAGAATAAACTTGGCTGGAAAACATGAAGGCTACATCTAGTCAGTTCAACTGTAAATTGATGAGATCTTGATGCCAGTCTAGTACTATGTTTAAATCAAAAAGGTCTTGGTACTATAGCAAAGAGCACATCTGAATAATTAGCATGAAAGTATTTATAGATAAGGCACAGAGGGGCAACATTTCAATGGGGGGGAAGTTATTCAAGTTGAACTGCCAGATCAAAACCAATAATATTGCTGATTCTTTGGATTTTACCAAGGAACTCAAAGTAGACAGCAGGGGCACTGGACCATATGTAGCAGTAATATTTTAATCATGAATAGAAGGTAGACTTATAGATATGCATGCTAGATAAAAAATAAAAAAAATTCACATGATACAGTGAACCAACTTTTTTAGCAGCTGATCTAGTAATAGATTCTTTTTTTTTGTATTTTGTTCTTTTATTGCATTAGAGTTGGGTTAAAAAAACTTGTTGAATCCTTATAATATTCTCTGTTTATCTAGTATCAATATGATTCTCCCGCATCAACTCATAACTTGTTACTCGATTACTACTTTGAGCAACTGCTACTTGATCTCCTTATGAAATATGCAATAAAGCTTTTGAGTTTGTTTCAGGTTTGAGCCAGATGTTCTCTACAAATGAGTTCCATTTAAGAAAGCCTTTCTTTTTAACTCAGTTTCCTAATTCTCTATCACTGATTTATCTGTATGTTATTGTTCTATCCTTTTCCTTTCTGTCTTTAGTTTTGCTTTCCTTTTCTTCCTCTGTCTGGATAACTCCCGCCTTTTTCCCTCTCTCTATTGCTGCTCCCTACCTTTCTCTCTCTCTCTCTCTCTCTGCCACTTTCTTTTTTCTTCTCTCTACTGATTTTCTCCTATCTGCTACTGCTTCATCTTTCTCCACTTTCTCACTTCCTTTTTCTTTCCTTCTTATTCTGTACCTTTTATCTCGTTTAACTCTCTCTTTTATCTTCTCTCCACTCTCTCCTTTTCTTTTCTCCTTTATTACCCTATCACTCTCTATCACAAACTAGCCTTTACTTTTCTCTAACCTCACTCTCATTCCTCTTCTCCCTCTCCCCAATCCACCTCTTCTCTCTTCTTCTCCTCTTCCTCTTATTTCTCTCTCCTTCACTCCTCTTTCTCTTATTCTCTCTCCTTCACTCCTCTTTCTCTTATTTCTCTCTCCTTCATTCCTCTTCTTATTTCTCTTTCCTTCACTTCTCTTCTTCTTATTTCTCTCACTTTCACTCCTCCTCTTCTTATTTCTCTCTCCTTCACTCCTCCTCTTCTTATTTCTCTCTCCTTCACTCCTCTTCTTCTTATTTCTCTCTCCTTCACTCCTCTTCTTCTTATTTCTCTTTCCTTCACTCCTCTTCTTCTTATTTCTCTCTCCTACTACTCTTCTTATTTCTCTCTCCTACTACTACTCTTCTTCCTATTTCTCTCTCCTTCTACTACTCTTCTTCCTATTTCTCTCTCCTACTACTACTCTTCTTCCTATTTCTCTCTCCTACTGCTCCTCTTCCTCTTATTTCTCTGTTTCCTACTTCTCTTTTTTCTCTTTTCACTCTCCTACTACTCCTCTTCTTTCCCCTACCCTTTCCTCTCTTCTCTCTTTCTTCTACTCCTCATCTTCTCTCCCTCCCTCCTCTCTCATCTTCTTCCTCTAAACTCTTCCTTTCACACTGCCTTTATTTCTTTCCTTTGGACAATCATATTCAACTCTGTTAGTATAACTTTTATCCTTATTACTTCATCAAATTCTGGGTTAAGACTTAATTGTTAAGCCTGTTCCCTTGGTTTTAATTGTTTTCTTTCTATAACAGTTTTTATTTCCAGTTAGGTAGATATTTGTTCAACAATTTGGTGCTGAATTTTAAAATTCAAAAAAATTATTTTTGTTGTTTTTATTTTTATAGATATTTCATTTAATTTTTTTTTTATAAATATAATTTTCATTTATTAATCAGTTTAGTTTTAAATAAAGTTTTTATTTATTGAATTTTTACTATTCTAAGATTTCTTTCTTTTTTAAGTAAACTTTTGTTCTAAAAGAACAAAAATCTTTTATATTTGATCACCTCTGGCAGTTAATTTAGGACTTTCTTTTATATTCATTTAAACTTTGCACAAAAGCTTCATTAAAAAAAGTTGCTTCAAAAAAATTGTTCATATTGATTAATCTCTGCTTTAAATTTGGATGATTTCATCAATCCTTTTCACCTGATATAAAACTGTGATGCCTAAAACATCTTGTAGTTTATCAGTAACAATTGCAGTCAGTAAGATATTAAATGATCTTTACGTAATGTTTCCATTTTAATTTTTCAAGCAAGAGATATTTTCTTTGTGGCACCACACTTTTATTATCTTCTTGATTATTATTTATTTATATTTACATTTATTTATATTTATTTATATTTACATTTATTTATATTTATTTATATTTACATTTATTTATATTTATTTATATTTACATTTATTTATATTTATTTATATTTACATTTATTTATATTGTCAATAAAAACTAATTTGTTAGTACGAGGCCATTCAAGTGAGTTCTGCAAAGTTCTCTGCTTTATCAAAATACAAATTGAGTTGAACTGAGAACATTTTAACTCTCCCTTGTATTCATTAAGCAAAAGTGAGGAATAAACTCACTGTATTTGACTTTTTGAACTAGCACATTAACTATCAGTGTGTGCAATAGTGCTTTTATACACAATGTTTGCAAACATATAATTTTGTAACAAATATTCTTCAAAATAGACAGATATTTAGATGAAGATGCTATATTTGAAGAGTATCCCTTTGAAAAGTCAGAATAAATGAGGGGACAAATAAAATTTATATGGAAAGAAAGAACATTGAAAGAGAACAAAAAAGAAAGAAGTAAAAATTGATAAAATAGTAGCAGAAATGAAAAAGCTCGAAAAATATTTCTAGTATTTCTCTCCTATAACTCTCTTGTATTGATGGTAAGAAAGGCAACAATAAGATTATGACTAACAAAATATTCAAAAATGATTTGTAGAAAATGAAAGCAGAGCTCTCAGGCAAGCTCTTCTGCGTCAGTCGAGAATCTCCTGTCATTATATTTCATTAGATTCTCTTGTGATAATAGAAAGTGCTTCTGCTTGTATTCAATTTACAACGTGACCTCAGACAAGTCTTATTTCTAGACAACTTTGATACACTATTGAACACTGCTAGTAAATAGGTATTTTCAGTGACCCAATTGTTGCCTGTCTTTCCTCTCATTATAGTAATCTAATTCAGTATCAATGACTTTTGACAATAAAAATCAGTCCCAGATTTATTACACTTGCAAATTGAACTTGAGATCATTGTCAAGATTATTTCCCAGCAGCCATTTTGGTTGTCTCTATTTTAAGAAGTCTTTTATGATATTCTTTTGTTATATACTGTCTTGTGACCTTTTAATAATTTCATTATATGGACAGATGATGAAGAAAGTATGTCACTGACAACCAGTTTGTTGCCTTTGACAAAGCATTTTCATCAGCATCCATTTTTGAGATTATTTTTTTTAATAATTCATTTTAATAATGTGCTGCACATGAGAATGCATTAACTGAAACTCTTTATGTAATGATAATGCACTTTACTGGTTTATCTATACCAGGTGGAGGTACGGTTGAGTAATGGATAGCAGATCAGATTAAGGAATTTGAAAGCTGATTTTGAATTCCATTCAAGTCCATTACATTTACTTACATGCAAATACTCTTGGAAAAGGTATGAATCTATCACTTCTCCCTTCAGCTATGGGTCTAACTTGGAATCTTGGCTTCAGTCACTTTGCCATCACTTTCTCTGTGCCTGGTTTGAGTTATACTTACATGGTAATTGTTTGCTCTATAAAACCTAGACTTTATGAATCTAATGACAATACTATGTTATCAACAAGGTCTAATCATTTTACAGTTGAAATAGCTAGATATAGCCATAAGTTCTATGCTAACAGTTTGCACTATTGCATTTCTCACTTGTGGCACTCTCTTCCAGCTCCTTGCTTTCCAGTCAACTTTGATTTTCAAAAATTTAAATGCAATGTCAATCATTATCTACCATCTTCAAAATTCTTTGTTAATTACTAGTATCACTAAACCATTATCATTTCCCTCAAAAAATAATTCTTAGAATATAAAGATATTTTCTGGTCATAATAACCTGTAAATAATTTGTAATAATATCAGTGTCAGCCAATATCTTGTTAAAGGAAAAACATTTGAAAGAAGTTATAGAATTTGCATTGACAGTTATTGTCTTGGCCAAGAAGGTCAGCTTCATGGAGTGGGTTGCCCAAGAACCAGATCAAACAATCCTAACAGAAGGTCAATGAGTGAAGCCAGACCCTGAGTACTTGAATTACTTTTTTTTAGACAGAACTGACAAGACAAAGAAGGCCTGTTCTCAATAATACAGTGGTCCATAGAGCAACAAGCCAGAGAGAAACAAAATACTGCTTGCCACAATGTGAAAAGGAAGACATGCCTGTTAGATCATCTGCTACTACCTCACCATGCCTGACCTCTTCCTGGCTCATCTGCTTCAGAAGGTTACAACCAAAATAAAATTTGCTTACGGCTACAATTTTGTCATATGATTTTACTTTGGGAGTAATGATCAAGCTGAAGGATTATTTTTTGAGCCACAAGTGTTTGACAGGAAGAAGCTCAGCCCTGAGAATAAACCTAGTCTCTGGCCTAACCAGCAATACTGGAGAAGTTCCATCTGATGAATGAACCTAATGTCTGACCTGAGCTCAAATGCTAGACATTGATTCATTTTCTATAGCTTATCAATCAAATATCTGGCATATCCAGTAGATATGTAGATCATTATATAACTATTTACTCTCTCATTGTCAGCTATTTGACAATCTAAGATTCCACTTAACACAAGGCAGTTCAATAGACAATTCAGAATTGTCTCCCTTGACTACATCTTCCCGTCAATGAATGATTATGGTAAAGAATTAATTTTGTTTTTTAAATAATTAAATATAAAAAATATCCAAAGGAAACTGAGATAAATCAATAAAAAGTAATGTCTTAGCAACACTGGACTCACTTTTTAGCAATTAGGTTTTTGTATGTTATCATATATATGAGCAGTATCATGTAAATGTCTCATTTTACCATAACAATAGAATATCTAATTACAATGCTATGAGATGAAGTTGTGTAACCAATAAATATATACATTTGCATTGTTTTATATAAGATCATATTGATTTGTATATTCAACTGAAGTATTCTCATAGGTACAAAATTATCCTGACAAAAGCCAAGATAGAGTACATCTACCTTGTTATATTTTACTTAATTTTGCTAGTATAGATGATATGATTATTTATGTGTAGATTAGTATTTGCACCTAGAATCAGGATATATCTGCACTTTGCCTAAGATAAAAGTATTGCTCTCTGGTCATTTCATTAGGATCAGAGTGTAATATCTGTCAACTGCCTTTGGGCAGACAAACATGTTTCTGTCTTCAGACAGAACACAACAAATATATGAGAGATGTCTAGTCTTAGAGATTCCAACTCTGAGGTAGCGCCTTCCTCATTGTAACAGAGAGCAGAATTGGTAGAATATCAACACCAGCGTGCCATTGGTTGCAGGGACTGGGAAAATTTTGACCTTAGTCAAAGTACATGCACTTTGGCTTCTCACTGTACCAGATCCTACTACCATGGGGTGAAGAGTAAATAAAAACTGTAGTATCTGTGCACTCTGTAAAAATCTTTTGAGAAATGGAGTTTTCATTTGTTAATCCAATACATTTTGATTTATTGCTTAAACCTTTTTGGAGTAGATGCTTTGTTTTTATTTATTTATTAAACAGCATAATTATTTATTTCCATCTACCAACCTGAATATCTGAGAAATGCAGAGAGCACATATTTTTCTAATATAATTTTTCAGGCCATGAGTTTTAGGATATTGAAGAGATGGAAGTGGTGTTGAGCAGAATAGGTTGAAGGTGGGAGATCTTCTTTTTATCTTGTGCTAAGTGTGCCAGGAGATATTTTCTAAAACACACATTCCTTGAAAAAAAAAATGATTGCACTCCTAAACTAAGCAAGGAAGTATTTTTCTCTTTTTTTTTTTTTTTTTTTTTTTAAGCTTTTGCTAAGTGTTGCATTGTGTGTGAGAGCATGTGTAATATATATAAAAGAGAGAGAGAGAGAGTGTTAGATTGTGATGATGCTTAGTGCCAAAATTGCTGTTTTTTCAGTAGTTTACTGATAGAAAGGCATTTTTGACAAGCAGGTTCTTTGTC
Organism: Ascarosepion bandense; assembly: GCA_037127315.1. Taxonomy (NCBI): domain Eukaryota; kingdom Metazoa; phylum Mollusca; class Cephalopoda; order Sepiida; family Sepiidae; genus Ascarosepion; species Ascarosepion bandense. The sequence goes on from JBBBDQ010029095.1 coordinate 104,004, forward strand.
ATAAAGTGCTTGATATCAAGATAGAGCATGATAAGAATTAATGTGAAGCAGTATGTCACTTAACTGAGCAGAGTTACACTAATTTCAAAGTTTGCAAAGGCATCATTGTGATGTCCTAAATTTGAAGACTGTGACAAACTGTTCCACATTTTACATATATATTAATTATAATTTTGTTATTACAATAGTTTATAAACGCATTATATCACTACTCAAAAATCTTCTCATTTCGGAACAATACTGTTCTTTTTCAGGTGATATTTTAAAATAAATCAATATTAAGCTCTACATTGTATTGAGCATTCTTTATAAAAGTAAATGCTTGAACAGTGGGTTTTAATGTACTTGTTCTTTCACTTTCTTATATATATAATTTTTATTGGGGAACAAATGTATGACAAAGTATAAAAGTTTTCATGTATTATGGTTTATCTTTTTGAAGTCCTAAATGATAAAATGTATCACACAAAATTTTTTTTCATTTTGTTGTAAATTTTTTTGTCATATCATCATCATCATCATCATCATCATTTAATGTCTGTTTCTTTGCTAGCATGGGTTGGACAGGGTTTACTTGATGGCTCTTTTCCAGGTTGCTCAATTTTGTGAAAGGCATGGGTCTAATGTCAACTTCATTGAATAGTCTTTGATAAACTGGGTTCATGTTTTACTTGGTCTACCCATCCCTCTTTAACCATTGACCTCAACAGACCTAGAGTTGCTGACCAGGTTTTCTGTCTACATTCTCTGAACATGTCCAAAACATCTAAATCTCATTTGATACATATCTGCTATATTGGCAATAATCAAACTATTTCTTAAAATCCTCTGATGTTTTTTTATCCCTAAGACTGACATTGCATATCCATCATACCATTTGTATGTCAGTTTTAGCAATTCTGCTAATATCAACTTTTTTAAGCAACCAGGTTTCATCACCATATAGCATAACACTTCTAATGCAAGCTGTATATAGCTTTCCTTTAATCCTAAGAAAAAATACTTGACATGTTATATATATATATATATAATGTCATCCGCACACAACCATGTTTCACTGTATCACAGCTCATCAGTATGGTTAGACATCCGAATGCTTCCAGACTGGATTGAAACCCAACTGATTTAATGTCATTCGGTGATTCTAACTCTAAGCTATGGGTGCTCGGTAGAGGAAGGCAGATTTTAGCAAATTATATACACAATGTAAACACACGCTAGTAGCCAATTAGTTCATTATTGAAGAACAATGCGTAAATAGTGGTGAGTAGCTACTTCTTTTAAAGATTACCATTTCTTCAGAGTGCTCAATCAATATATATATATATAGAGAGAGAGAGAGAGAGATAGAGAAAGAGAGTGAGAGAGAGAGAGAGCAAGGGAGAATGGCAACTTATGAAGAGGGTAATCTAAAGGATTTTATTTAATTAATATAAATTATTGATTAGATAAAAATAGAGAGCTCAATGGATATTATCCAGAGCAAATATATTGAAAAGAAATATATATATATATATATATATTAGTCATCCACATACAAGCCTGTTTCACTGTATCACAGCTCATCAGTGTGGCTAGACATATCCACTTGCTTCTGGCCGGGGTCAAAACTCGACCTATTTGGTGTCAGTCGGAGTCTCTACTCCCTAAGCCATCGGTGCATGGGATCAGAGAAGGGAAATTTTAACGTCTTGCATGTAAGCAGTGTATACAGATGCCAGTCACCGAGACAACTCAATTCATTTCTGAAAAGTCAGGCATTATAGCCAAAGTGGAAACTGTTTTTAAAATTTTCTTCTCCAGAGAGCTCAATCGTAATGAGAACATTATATATATATATATATATATATATATATATATAAACATTAATTTAAAACAGTGCTCAATATAGAAATAGTGCTATGAATATTTATTATAAATTATAATTTAGAACATGTACAAACATGTAATTTGTACATTTTCTAAATTATAATTTATAATATATATTGTCTATGGAGCCAATAAGTGAGGAGGATCACTGTTTCTAAATAAGGAATCACATATCACAGAGGTTACTGAGAATGGTATTATCCAGGTAGTTTGTGTTGTTGCAAATATACTAGTTGGTTGGCTTATTAGGCAATTAGCTAGTATTTATTCTCTTTTTATCTTTAGAAAAGTGTCCCTGCTTCTTTTCTTTACAGATTGTACACCTAAGAATGTTGTAGAATGAATTGGCCTAAACATTTTGGTTATAACAAAATCGATGTAAACTTTATATGATGATGACACTTCTCAAAATTGTAGACAGTATTTAATTAATGAGATTTGATTTTATTTCTTTTTTTAATTAAACACTCTCACTAATCACAAGCTGGTAATTTATTTTGTCTATTAAGAAAGTTATAAGAATATGGCTGCTTGTTTTGTATACAAACTGTTCATCAGAAATCAGAATTTGACAAATAATGTTGTCTACACCGTAAATTCTAATTAAAAAATTTTATTACTGTTTATTTTAAAATTTGGGGGAGTAACATTTTTTTCTCTCTTTTTACACAAGACAGACATATGCACATGTAATTATGGTATCACACAACTAAAAACTTGTAGTACAGAACATTTTCATTAGCTTCATTCAATTTGCAAATTGTACTGTACTTGCAAAGGTGTTTCTTAGTTACTTTTATTGTAGTCTTGTTGGGAAATTATTGGTTCTTTCTTTCTTGAACAACTTAAAAATAGAACATAGTTTGAAATAGCATTTTACTTTTGCATTATTTATGTTGTGCAAGTTCTGTAAATAGAATTACTTGCTTTGTTGTTTTTGAATAAATTATGGGGAAAAAAATATTTGGTATTATTGTACAAGAGACAACGGGGATGTAAGTTTCCATTACAAACAATAGATCAATGATGCTCATCTGAGAGAAAAGAAATTTAAATTTCTAAGGCCAAAAGAACTATCTGACATGTAGTTCTCTCAAAACACTATATAGTCATTCCTTTCTTTAGTGAGTGCAGTATTTCTTGACCCTCTTTTTTTTACTTCAGAGTGCACCTCTAAAAAAACTAAAATTCTGGGATGCACTTTAAATTTTAATAAAGAAAAATTGGCAATAGAACTTGAAAATAGGAAAATAATTAAGAAGTCTCCTGCAATAAGCATTTTTTTAAAGACATTACATTGTATATTTAAGTTTGTTTTTTATATATAATTATTTCACTGCAAGTAAGGCAGGGCTGCCACTGTTACACAGGAGCTTACAGTGAAAAAAAAACAAAGTACAAGGGAGGTCAAAGAAAAGATAGAAGTTGGATGGGGATCAAGGAGAGAGATAGAAGATGGCAGTTGACATTGCATTTAAACTTTTGAAGATTGTAGCTATCAGGAAAGCAAGAAAATGCAAATGAAAGAGAGTTCCACTAATAGAAGTGCAAAAAAAAAGAAACGGTTTGAGTAAAGGAGGTGGTTACTGTTGTGGAGCAGTTTTCGCACTGAAGGTTATAATCGTGCATTGTCGGTCACTAATTGACTTATATAACCAAAATGTTAGGAACTTGGTAATCTTCCATTGAAAGCTGACTCTGTAGTATTCGGCTAACTGCCTAGTACTTCTACTGAACTCTAATAGAAGTCTAAAGAACTCGCATGAATTTCCCAAGTACTTCTTCCGTTAACTTCATGTTAACTCTTATTAATATAGGAGGGAGAGTCCATTATCTGAGGAATAGGTGTGTTTCACCATAACAGTTACATTTAACTATTTTGATAGTAAAAGTGTGGGGCCTAGATGCCAATCTTGTGCATGTGGTTGGGGAACCAGGAAAAAAAGCTTATCAGAGCTTATCAAAATATTTGTAAATTTGAAACCTGTGCTTGATGCTGGCATTTTTTTAATGTTAAGCCTTATATGTTATGCTTTGAGGAAGGGAAAGGACTATCCACTCCTGAAAAAATAAAGAATTTAGCATCCAGTTTAAAATATTAAATGACAAAACTGTTTAATGCTCCACTAGATTTTTGACCAGCTATAAAATATATTTTTCACAAGTTGAAGGGGCATGATGTTTCTGGATGAATTTATGATTTGATACAATCTTTCTTATTAAATCATAAAATGGAGTTTTCTATACAGATGTCATTTCACTCAGAGCTCTCACTTGGATCTACTTAGTTTTTTTTATCAACAACATTTTCCCTGCCATCATTTCTTGACTTGGTACCTATACTGATGAAACAACTATTTACTTCAATGTATTATGTATCATAATATTTAATGAATAAATAAGTTAAGAGTCAGACAACTACCTGCATAAATTCCTTTTTTTTTTTTTTTGCATCACTAAATATTTGTGCTTAACAACATTAATCAAATATTTAAATAACAATCACAAGTATAAATGCAGCTCATTATTAAAAAGGGTAAAAACGAAAAGATTTGAAACTGAAAAGTTTTCCATTTCACTGAAGCAGACAATAAATACATGAGAGTATCATCAATATCTATCTTCTCTCTTCTTTTTCTCATTGAAGCCAATACTTAATTTTATATGAATTTATAATATATACCTTGTTCATATGACTAAATCTGTGAATTTATTATATATCCATTGTTTATTTTAAAGAATTTATATTTCTTTATATTCCCAATTTATATAAATTTATATTATACATATGTCTAATTTTACATAGATTTATTATGGTTTTTTATATGCCTAATTTCATATGTATTATTAATATACTTAATTTTATATGGATTTATATTTCTTTATAACCTAATTTTAGAGGAATTTCATCAATGAATTACCAGTTAGTTTTTATTAGTTTTGCCTTTTGTGTTCTTAAATTTCCACCTATGATTGATATTGTTTACCATTGTATATAAACACAACTGATGCTATTTTTTAAATACTTCAATTTTTGCTTTTGTTTGACCAGATTCTTTATAGTATGTAAAAACAAAAAATTACTACAGTCAGATTTAAAGTAAACCATATAAATGTGTTGCTATGACGTATAAGCAACTTTTTATAAGTTTTACCAGCATTCAAAAGAAAAATATGTAAATTTGTTATGGAACAAAGGTATTATGAATCAACATCTGATTATGTCATGAATTATTTAAACTAATATCTTTATCAGATTTGATGACAATATTTAGATTTATGCTTTTTCTGTTTTTTTTGTTTTTTTTTTAAAGTTTGAGATGAATCATTGTCACCATTTCATGAATTATTTGTACTACTATCTTTATTTTTGTTGTTTTGATATTAAACACTTGTGGGTATGTTCTCTAACCTTTCTCAAGTGTTTACTACATACAGCAATCTTCTAAGAATTTTGAAAAACATTTTATTTTTATTCTTTATACTTTCACCATCACTTAACAAAACTGTGAAGATTTAATAGAACAATAATAAAATTTCATCTCATATTTTCAAACAACACTAGGAAGACCAAAGAATATATCAGCTGAAAAATTGTACTAAAACAACAAATATGAGGTTTAATTAATAGAAATCTAGCAATTTTTCATCTGAGGATTTAAGACATTACCTATTACAAGCAGAACACTTCTCCACATTTTCATAGTTTTATTTTCTATAGTTTATCAACACTTTGCAGGTTATTTAAAACTAGAAAATATTTTTAGATGATAAGAATATTTTTTGTTTGTGACAGTAATGGTTTAGTGATACAAGTTTGACTAATTAACTCATAGCTTGGAGGAGAAGAGGTGGAACAGGATTTCATTGAGAAAAAATTATTTATATATTTAGAGATTCTTGATAAAATCCAAAGAAGAATCTGTAATGTTATTGGTCCTGACATCTTAATTTCAGTCCTTTTCTCAACACTGTAATGTAGCTTCCCTGTGACTTCTATAAATACTTACATGGTATAAAAATAATTCATTAAGATCTCACAGTGACCTTCTTTGTCAGGATCATTTGACTTGTTTTGGGAGGTCCACTTTATTAAACAGTCCTTTTTTTACCAAGACAATAACTATCAAAGAAATGTCTGTAACAACTTTCAGATGTTTTTCCTTTAATATGATATTAACTGACACTGATATTGCTACAAAACCCCTGCAGATTATTATGACCATTAAATATTTTTAGATTGTCAGAATACTTTTTTTTTTTTTTTGATAATAGTTATTTGGGGATACAAGTCTTACTAATTAACCGATAGCTGAGATGAGTTGAATTCATCCCTTTTCCAGTGGCATTTGCACTTAAATGAATATAAGGAACCCAAGTGAAGTTAGAACTCAGCTCTCTTATTATGAATTCTGAGCCATTATCCATTAGACCATCAACACATCCAACCTTACAGCACCTGATATTCCCAAGTGGTCACCCATTGAGGCAATGACCAAGCTTGATGTTGCTTTACTTTGATGATCATACGAGAACTGGTGTTTGAATGTGATGTCGTCATAAGCCCATTACATGACTTGGTATTCCTGAGCAGTCACCCATCTAGGTACTGACTAGGTTTGATGTTGCTTAAATCCAGTGATTGTACAGGAACTGGTGTTTCAACATGATTTGGCTACAAGCATGTTTTCATAGCACTTATTAAAACTCTGCAAAGAATGTTCAGAAAACAAAATCATTAGTTTTGATTAATAAAATAAAATAAAAAAGTGATCAGCAGTTCACAATTTAAAAGGACATTCTGTTTTGCCAAAATGTTGGATTTTATCATTCATCTGCTTCAGATAAAAAAATTATTAAAGCAGTTCTTAAAGTTTATTGATTTATGAAGTTGACAAAATAACAAAAAAACAAACAAAAGTGATGTTAAAATGTTTCCTGTAGGTGGGAGATGAGAGGGGTGGTTTCCTGTTAGTGGAAGATGACTGTTTTGGTCTGTGGTCAAAACTACTGAGTTCACATTGGTTCCATATCATGAAAATATTATTGGTTTAAATATCAGGATAATCTTAATTGGACTCAACCCCAAAATGATTTTTTCCTGTCTACATAAGATCTATTGGTTTTTGCTTATTTAAGAAATTAATAATATTTGTGTTGCGGTCTCCTGTCCTGAATAGTGATGATTCCATCCCAAATGTTGAAAGATGCAGCCTTCTGTTGTTCAAGCATTCAACATTAAGTATTTATCTATCCTCTCAGTAGCAGAATATAATACATGGTGAGTTAACCTGGGAGTGGGTGCTTATATGCTTACATAAGAACCAAGGATAAAATCTGTCCAGTACACTACCTTTCCTTGCTGTCACATTATCGCTGTCAAAATGAGAATCTTAATGTTTTTCATCATGTGTAAGCTCTCTTTCCCCAAATATGACCAGTGTCTTCTGGAGTTCATCATGTGTAAGCTCTCTTTCCCCAAATATGACCAGCGTCTTCTGGAGTTGTAAATATTATTTTGGATGATTGGCATCTAGTGTTGGCCATAAGAGATCAGGAAGCAAGTTCTGGGATAGTAAATTTTTTATCAGTGTAAATGTCATGTCCTATTCAACTCAATCAGTGGTTCCCAACTGTTATTTCTCTGGGATGCATTTTTAGAATGAAAATTGGCCGACGCCTCATCAAATTTTTTGTGATAAAATGTATGTTTAAAAATAAAAACAAAATTATAATTTTTATTCATCAAGTGTTGCATTAATATTTTTCTTGGATCTTTATTAACAAAATTGCATAAAGATATTAGCCTTTCTCTGATCTTAAATTATATCAGTTTATCTAATTAAGTTAATTAACATAATTAAATTGTTTTATTGGTCCTAACCTGGCATCTCAGCTTCAATCTCTTTCTTACCATCATTATGTAGCATCCTTGTGTCTTTTCTATAAATATTTTTATGGTAACTGTTTGTATTAAATTTCCATTCTAGTACCAAGCACAGTATTTGATAGCTGGTGAGGTCTCATAATTTTCATTTAAAATGTTTGGATGTAACAGTAAGTCCTATGTTAACAGTTTCTTCTATTGAACTTCTCACTTGTGGAACTCTCTTTCAGCTTCTTGTCTCCCAGTCAGTTTTGATCTTCAAAAATTTTAATGCAATGTCAACCATTGTCTTCTGTCTTTTTCTTATTCTTTTATCATTCTGTCTCTTTAATAGTAATTTTCCTCATATTATCTAACATTCAGTAACCTCTACCATCCTAGTGGCTTTATTGCCTTGCTTGGGGTGAAATGATTAAGACCAAAAAAGAACCTCTGTGCCATTCACCAAATTAATTTTTGTTGAAATTTTGGTGGAAAGCATCAGAATCATATCTGTGATAATTGAATTTTATTTATTTCAGTTAATTGATATTTATCAATAAAAATGATTATTTATGATACTATCAGTAATATTATTAGATTGGAATATTCATTATGAAATATATAGCTATATATTTTAGGTCAGGTCAGGGTTAAATCTGCTACTGGTAACATGGATTGTTGGCATCTAAACCAGCTTACCCACTAGATTTTCTGCTGGTGAGGAGAGTCACAGTTACCTCACAGGAGTGTTAAAGAGCCAATGAACTTCTGAGAGAAGCCAACATACTTATATAAAGCTAGGATGTGGTCTCAAGGCATGAATAGCAACCTTCTGAGAAGCGCTATCTCAATAAAAACACCTGGTGTACTTGTACTACTGTGAGTATCTTATTTAGACATTAGGAAGTGTGTTTGACATTGTAAATCCTTGCCTTAAATCATTATAAGAGATTCTCTCAGGCAGGATCCACCTTACTTTGTGCAAGAATAATCCCAGCCAACATATATGTGGCTAGGATGGAGTCCTAACTCTTGAATTATCGTCTTCTGAGAGATGGTGTCTTAATAACAACACTTTATGTACATGGACTACTATGAGTGTCTGAGTTGCACATCAGGAAAAACATCCATCTTCGTAAAATCTTACATCAAATTGTTCGGCCAAGTTTCAATCTGTTGACAGGTATATATGGAGAGGTAAAATGAGATTTTCATTCAGGCAGGAAGCTACTTGCTTTGTGTCAGCTTGAGATTGAATTTAAATGTATTATTAAAATGGCAACAAAGACTCATCATTTTATAGTCAAATTAGTTAGATGTAAGCATCAGTTCTTTGTTAGCAATTTCTTTTCTTGCACTTCTTACCTGTAGAATTCTCTTCTGGTTTCTTGCAACCAACTTTAATCTTCAAAAATTTAAAGGCAATGTCAATCATTATTTATATATATATATATATATATATATATATAAATTAAAAAGATCAGCCGATTACAATACCATGGTTTTGGCATCATCAGGCATAAGATATAATTGCATATTTGGGTGATCTTCTTCATTTTAATATTTAAAAGCTCTGCATGTTAAATTTTTATCTTTTTTATTTTTTCTTAAAATATGTATTGAGCACTTTTTAATACAACTATATATATATATATATATATATACGTAAAAAAATCACAAGATCGCCAAAACCTACCGTGGTTTCACACAACGGCTCATCAGGGCCGTTGTGTGAAACCGCAGTAGGTTTTGGCGATCTTGTGATTTTTTTACATGTCTTTGCTCTACATTGCTTCCTCTTTGTTATTCCGCTTTGGTTAGTTCTGTATCGAGCACTTTTTCTTTCTTTGTGGTTGGTTCCGTTTGGGTTTTTTTTTTTCTTTACTGCGGGATATTGTATGTATTGTCTGTATTCCGCAGTTTTCTTTTTTTTTCCCCCTCTTGTCCAACGCCTTATAGCGACGGACAATAACGGAGTTAGATTCTGTCTGTTATTTGTTGTCCTCAAAGTTTATTTTCGTATAATTTTAGGATTTAGATACTTACAGAGTCGGTCTTGTTATTATATATATATATATATATATATATATATATATATATATATATATATATATAAACATTCATTCTTTTTGGTTTCAAGTAGTAACACATTAACGATCCTTTTTTGTTCCCTGCTACTGATACCATGGAAGCCAGTATAATGCATGGCATGTTACTTGGACAGAAGATGGCCATTGCCAAGTAATCTTCATTAGTCTGAGAGCCATCATCAAGGGGAATATTTGGCATGGCATCCTGATTATCTAATAGGCAAGAAGAAATGTTCACATCTACATACACTTTGTGTGTGTATATATATATATATATATATATGTGTGTGTGTGTGTGTATGTGTGTGTGTGCTTGTACATATTGTGTTTATTTCTATACAAATAGGAAACCTGTTTATGGCTGTTAATTCAAAAGACTCTAAGGGAGATAAATACATCAGATAAGAACTGATTAGTTTACCAACTGAATGATTTGTCTTTGATGGTGATGATAATTGTAGTCAGTCAAAGTAAAAAGCACTAAAAATATGTCCTGTGAATGTTAAGATCTTCCAGGTTCTCTTTCTTCATTTTCTGTCTCATAAATTTCAAGTGTCTCTTTGTGATTTTAAACATGTTTCCTTGTAATTTCTTTATATAATTGTGTGTTTAGGCATCAATTCCTCTTTTATACAGATTTCATTGAAGAAGGCTGACAAAGCACTGTGATTAAACTTTCTATTATATTTTTCTTGTGAGTGTACTAATGATTTCTTTTTGAAACATAGTGTATAACATATATATAAACATTCATTCATCCTAGTTTCAGGTTGTAACACATTTAATCCTTGTTCCTTCAGCATTACATTATGAAATTAATAGGAATCATTTTCAAAATACCTTTTTATTAGACTATTTATATAACCAAACCTCAACCAGTTAAAACTGAAGAAATTATTATGAGTTTGATAAGAAAAATTAGGTGAAAAAAAGGGGAGAATATAACAGTTAATTTGAGTAGAGCAGAGAAGTTGAGAAGACCTGCTCAATCTCAATTTTGTGACTCTCTGTCTCTCCCTGCTCCCGCATTTCTATTCTCTGCTATTCTGTTGGGTTTTGGATGGTGTGGCAGTGTCTTATATGGGATGCACTCAATCCATCTTAATTAGATTCATAAACTCTCATCCCAAAACTCAAACACTTTGTACGTAAGTACTGTTTGAGGCACTCCATTTTTTAAGACCTGTTTTATTGTGGCAACTCTTCTAGACTTTACTTTCATCACCTCTGGCCAATCTGAGTACACATCCACTGGTATTAAAAATGATCCCATGATATGCACATGATCCATGTTTACTCTAACTCATTCATGGCCTTCCTTAGGTCATGAATAAATTTCTTTCTGCCTGAAACTTCTTACCTCATTACAATTTAGACACCTCCTAACATACTCCTCAACATCCTTCAAACACCTCAGCCACCATGATTGCAATTTTAACCTTCTCCATGTTGCTGCTAAAACACATTGACATTGATATGCACTCCTCTCAATACATCTTTTTTAACACTCGTAGAACTACTATTACCTCTCCATTATATATTATACCTTTCTCTATGATCAACTTGTGTCTTGCCTCCATGAATGGTTACTCTACCATTGAGCAATTGCTCCATCTATTACTACTTCTTCTTTCCATCACCAGTTTAGTGCTCCTCTTCTCTTCCATTCACAAACTGTAACCTTGACAAGGTGTCCACATGAGGATCACATGTGTTTCCTTTCACATACATTATCTTGAAATCAAACACCATGATTTTTATTGCCTAAAGCAGTATCCTTGAAGATGCAACCTTTGGCAATTTATTCTACAAGATGAAAATAAATTCCAACGACTTATGGTCTGACTTCAATAAAATAAAAAAAATTTTACTTAACAGAAAATTTTGTGCCCTCTCCATGCACCATACAGTTGTTAACACCTCTTTCTCAATATTTGATTAGTTAATCTCTGCTGATGTTAACCTCTGTGACAAATTCATAATTAGACGTTCCTTTTGGGATAAAATGGCAGCAATCACTTTTTCATGTGCATCAGTGATTACAGTTATTTGTTTTTTAGGATCAAACACATTATAGGGTTTTCTTATGATTGTCTTCAGTGCTTCAAAAGCAATATTTAGTTTTTTTTAATCTTGTTAATATTTGTTCAACTTTGTTTCAATCCTTACTTAGTCTTTGTCCTGATATATAATTATGTTACTTATTTTTCTTAATAACACTCCTTCAATCACTTTCAGAAAAATGTGACTGGAGGTCTTAATCATAAATGGAAGATGAGTCCATCTTAACAGACCTATAGGGGTGTCAATTGTGGTGATGACTTTAAACTTCTCATCAATCTCAATTTAGTTGTATGCAGACTTAAGATCACTTTTGGCAAAGTATTTCATATTTGCCATCTCATGGCTCATTACTTCAGTGTTCAGCAACGAAAATGAATCTGAGCATATTTGGTGATTTAATCTTACATTATAGTCACTCATATCCTTAAGTCTCCATCTTCTTTTTTTATCTCCACAACAGGTGACACCCAGTTATTTCCATCTTGTGCCACCTTTTTCAGAATGCCTTGTTGGATCATTCTATTTAACTTTACTACCACCAATGGAAGTATGTGAATCAGAACTTTTCTTGCCTTTATATATTTAGGGTGATAATTCACTTTCAACTGAATGCTCATTTTATACTCTTTAAATAATCCTATTTCACTTTCTCGTGTCTCCATGAAATTTATCAGCTTTGCTGTATCTAACTTTACTATGCCGATCTCTAGCAATTCATGATCTTTATGCTACCATTACAATTGAAATGACTTCAAATTGCATACCAGTTTCAAAGGTGCCCTGAAAGAAACCCATTGTCTTTATGGTTTATTCATGAAATTGCTTTAATTTCACATAGTTCTTTTTTTTTTTTTTAGTTGGGGTCATCCCAACTTAATCCAAAATGTCTTTGAGATTAAAGTCATTTCACTACCAGCATCCACCTGCATACTAAATAAATGACCATTTATTCTTATATTCTCTTGACTTTTCTTTTGCGCATTCACTGCAAATATTCCATCTTCTTATTTTTCTTCTTCATCTTCAGAGGAGGAGGATGTTTTCATTGTTCACTTTTTCTCTACTTGCCGACTCAAAACACATGTAGCGACACAAATACCATTATGAACACTTAATATATCATCAATATAGGAATGTGTGTTGTGGTGCAGTGGATATCAGCTTGGAATGAGAAATCGGGGAGCTAAGTTTGAATGCCAGTTGAATTCCTTGCATTCACTTACATGCAAATACCCTTGAGAAAGGTATTAATCCTCCAGTTATGGGTTAAATAACAGGACAGATTGGGTTCTATAGCCTTGGTCGGCAACCAGTCTACTGCAGAAAGTAATGGCAACCTACTGCGGGATAATCTTCTGCTCAGTCAGTCATGTCTCTTTCAAGACATGATCGCCCAAGTGTGTATCACATATGGCACTTAACTGACTGAATATATCATACAAAAATCAAGTAATATTAATAGTAATAGCAACAATAAATCTACACTTTAAACAAAATGTTCACAGCTTCTCGCACTTTTTCTTATATAAAATGTGACATATGAAATACAGAATAATGTTTTAGTTATTTTTAGTATTGTCGATGTTTTGATTTGTATGATCATTTTTAAATTAACTCAAAAATAAAATCTAAGTAAAAATTGTTACTATTTCAACACCACTATTTAAAAAGGCTGCAGTTAATTTGAATAAAATAAATGAACAGTTTATAAATTTAGAAGTAAATATCTGTGAAAAAAATCAAAGAGATTTCTAAATCGGAAATATATTAAAATAATAATGTAATATGATTTCATATTGGAAATCTATAAAAGAAAGTTATGGTGGGGAAAAATAAATGCATATACCCAAAGAAGATAATTGAACATATGTGATTGAAATCATAATTCATGATAATATTATGTAGGCGTTAAAGAAAATATGAAATCTTATTAAAATTTATAATTTTTTATTAACATATTTAACCAGGATTCAAAAGGTTAATTTGTGTATTGTAAATGAAAGAATAAACTTAAGGTTTTCCTGATTTTTATAACTCCCTTAACACTTCAAGATTGAACTTATCATCATAATCTTCATTTTCTACTAACTAATGTTCCATTATTATCACACACCTCATTTAGTATTATCATTTTAACCCTAATCTGTTACCTTGAGTGGCTCTTGAATGTTGTATTGGTTAAGTTTCATATGAAATACTTCCAAATTTAAACAATATATAAGGCCCTCAGTAAAAAAAGAAATAGGAAAATATTTATTTGTTTTTGTTTCTGTGTTGTGTGATTTTATTGGTTAATTAGGTTTCATGTGCATTTAACTTGTTAAACAAACGTTAGCATAATTAATAGTGTCTCGAATTCAAAGTTCCAAAGTTTCAAGAAATTAATGAATTCCAAGCCTAAATTAAAACCCATAAATATTGCTTTGTTGGATTATCCAAAATGTTCCTACCAATTTGTTGTCATTCATGTCCCAACATGTTAGAACATGTCAAATTTATCAACAGATATAATATGCTTGCATTTCCGATCAGAGCACACTATCTCCTGAGAAAGAAAGTTTAAAGTTACTTAATTCTCATCAATTTTATATCCTGAGGAAAACAGAAGATTATAAGGTGAATTTCAAACACTTGATGCATTTTTATTACCATAAAGGCCTCACAAGCAACAAAAAAGTCCTATGTATGGTGAAGGTGCATTGGCGTACAGAAATGTACAAAAGTGGTTTGTTAAGTTTAAATTTGGTGATTGCAGCCTTATTAATAAATAGCACTCAGGCAGGCCCCTCACAACCAAATCAAGTCATTGATTGTGAATTACACAATGTAGGAATAATCAAAAATACTAAATTTATCCAAATCTATTATTCATGAGCATGAAATAAAGCTTCAATAATTAAATCACTACAATGTTTGGGTACCACATGCTCTGAGTGAAAAGAATCTTTTGGGTCACATTTCTGTGTGATTTTCTGTATAAACACGATTAAAACGCACCCTTTTAAGCAAATTATGACAGGTGATGAAAAATGGATTGTTTACAACAATGTTCAGTGAAAAGGATTCTGAGGTAATTGACATGAGCCAACTTTATCCACTTCAAAAACAGGTCTTCATCTTAAAAAGTCATGTTGTGCATCTAGTGGGTTAGAAATTAATCTTGTACAATGAGCTTCTGCCAAGTAACCAGTCAATTAATTCTGAAAAGTACTTCTCACAACTGGACAAATTAAGTGCAGCAGTTCAAGAAAAAACACACAGAATTGGCAAACAGGAAAGGTTTTGATTTCTATCATGTTTTTTTGGTGATCCCTTAAAACATTGTTGCAGCTTAGTTGGGATGTGTTCACCATATTCACCAGACATTACTTCTTCAGATTTTTATTTATTCAGATCCCTTGCAAAATAATCGCAATGGTAAACATTTTAATTCTTTGAATGACATAAAAAATTGCATTAACGAGTTTTTTTTTTTTTATGGAGAAACCACCTAAATTCTGTAAAGACAGATTCTTTAAGAAAAATATAGAATCATTGGCTGACTGTAGTTAAGACATATTTCTCAACAGAATAAGAATTGGGCACACTCACCTGACACCCATGCATGTGCAGAAACTACATTTTGGTGTATCCATTACAACCAATTTCTCACCATCAAGCATATCTTGATAGAATGCAAGAGACAAAAGATATATGTGGCAACTATTCAGTCAGTCAGTTAAGTGCCATACATGATATATGCTTGGGCATGCATGTCTCTTTTGAGACATGACTGACTGGGCAGAAAATTATCCCACAGCAGATTGCATTTATTTTCTGTGGTAGACTGGTTGCCATCCAAGGTTTCAGAACCCAATCTGTCCTGTTATTTAATCCATAACTGGTAGGAAGAGATGGATTAATATCTTTCTCAAGGGTATAAATTTTGTTTATGAGAGAAAGATTATAGGGAGGAAATATAACCCCTCTATATACTGCCTACATCTGATGGTGTAACCACATTTAGCTGTCTAGTCCTCGGGGTCTTAGGATGACATTTTAACCACAGGGCTAACCTTGCATTGGTCAATACCGATGCTGGTCCAAGGTTGTTGTTAGTTGCTGGCTGTTTTGATTAGCACCTATATTGTGTTCTTGATCTCAGAACAGTAGATTAAATGTTGTGGTAATTTAAGTGTTTGACTGAACCATGTCAGAAGCTGTATTAAGGGAAGAAATATCTTCGCAAATACCAAAAGAATTAATGAAGAAATCATTGGGTTAGTCTTCAACTGGTTTATGTAGTTTTGGTATGACACAATCCTTTCCACATCAGTCTCTATAGTGACACTGGGTGTTATCAAAATTCTGGAGTTGGGTTCAAAGTTCTTCAGAGTCTGGAGATCTGGTAGCAGCTAATACTGAAGACCAGAGCTACTGATGTTGGAATCATCTGCACAAGTCCTCAAGCTCATAAAGCTACCTGCTTATATACACATAGGCTGACAGGTTCTAGATTCTCATTGATTACCAATTTTTACATTAATCCCAACAATGGTTCTTTGTTTGCCATTTCTGCTTTCTTAATCAACTTTCCAAATTTGGAGAATTATCCACCTTTCTTGAAAGTACTCACAAGGGTCACTCTTCCCCTCAACTCTAACTGGCTTCACCTTGGAACTTGTGCCATCTCTCTATAAAGTGGTGCTAAATTTTCCCTTTTCCTCTTCCTTTCTTAGCATTCAACCTCAGCTTACTTTTCAAAACAGGTACAACTATTTTTGTGAGAAATGTAATTTTTAAAGCATGCAGGTGAAAGAATGGTGTTTTATTCTAGTTATTCTAATTCTCTTGACTTCTTTCTATTTAACTGGACTTATCTTTGTCCAACAAAAATATAAACCAGACCATTCTCTCTCGCCCTGTCAATGACAGGACTTGTTTTCATAAGTTCCATCTTATTATAGATTTGACCCTTAAGAAGAATTCAGTTTTAATTTGAATTTCCCAATTTATTTTATTTGGAATTGGCTTTGTCCAGTGAAAATATAAGCCAAATCATTTGTCTTGCCTGCCAATGACAGGACTTGTTTCTGTAACTTCTGTCTTATCATACATTGACCCATAAGAAGAGTTAGTTATCATTTAAATTTCCTAATTTTTTTTTTGTCAGCAAAAATATTACCCAGATCTCTCTCCTCATTAATAATATTTGTTTTTTCAATTTTTTTTTTCGCCACATTCCAGATCATCAATAAAAATAAAAGAAAAAACTTTTGAGTACATTGTCCCTTTCCTAAAGGCAAAACAATCCAGATGACTCCTTCTTCAATTCCTGTTATTAGGGAAAATGATAACTCCCTTCCACTCCCATCTTTTTCTGTCTCTTTCTATCTTCCAGCTTATACTTCATATTATGACTTTTCCAGCTTAGATTTAACATTAACCACCCAGTGTCACATCATAAGACAAAAAATAATGTCACCCACTAGGATGCTGAGACACTGTTGGACTTTGTGAAAACTGGGCAGCTTTTGCTCACATATGTCACATATGTCAATGGTACTCCATTTTTAACCTGATCTGACTCTTGTCAAGGTACAGGATAGCAGAAGAAGTGAAACACTTCCTTGAGCTGTACAGAGATCCACCCATTATTACAAGTGATAGTGTAAACTATTCAGACAGTTTATTCCCAAGAAATGCTACTTTGTAGAACAGACTTCCAAATCACTAGTCATTACAATCTTACCTTCTTCAGGTCTGTAGTTAACTGTTATCTTTCCAATATATCCTCATAAACTGAACTTCTTACTTTCATACAACCTACATTCTTTGGTTCCAACAGTCCAGACCTTCGTAGTTTGAATATGGCGTGCCACATACACAGTCAATTTATCCTCAACCCCCTTTATATTCAAATCAGTAAACTTCCTCCAAAGAATTGCCACTTTGTGGAACAAACTTCCAAGTGAATGCTTCCCTGGTCACTACAATCTTAACCTCTTCAAGATTATTATCTTTGTTATATCTTTTTTTAATGCAATTATTACCCTCTTCTCTTATGTTCATACAATGACCTTATTCAGTAAACCTTTACTTTGAGCAGTTCTTGGATCTTGTATTGGATGAACAATAGTAAAAAATAAACCCATCCTCTTTTCAGCCTCAAAAGGATTCAAAACCCATCCTCTTTTCAGCCTCAAAAGGATTCAATTTAAAGCCAAGAAGTTTCACTCATGTCAATGGACAGTAGGAAAAAAGTGAACTTCCAAATGGCAAAAGATAATGTGGCAGCAATCCAAAACAAGCCTGTAAAAAGTCTTGGAAGGCAGTATTCTGACACATTGACTCACAGAAGTAGAGGTTCTGAGATAATGGAGGATGTTAAGAAAGTTTTAAGGACATAGATAAGACAAAACTGTCTTGGTAAATACAAGATCTATATTGAAAGAGGCTTACTGTAGTTGTTGAGATCTTTAAGACAGGAAAATATTTGTGCACTCATGTTGTTGAGAGTTCAAGATTATTAAAATACATGACAATTCAGTTAAGTGCCATATGTGATATACACACTTGGGCAATCATGTCTCAAAAGAGACAGGACTGACTGGGCAGAAAATTTTCCCACAGTAGGTTGCCATTACTTTCTGCAGTAGACTGATTGACAACCAAGGCTATAGAACCCAATCTGTCCTGCTCTTTAACCCATGGTGAGAGGGAGAAGCAATGGATAAATACCTTTCGCAATAATATTTGTGTGTAAGTGAATGCAATGAATTCAACTGGAATTTGAACTGAGTTCTTTGATTTCTCATTCTTAGCGGCACAAGTTTTAAAACAAGAAAGAAATGGAGCATAAAAAAAACTGATAACTTGATAGTGTCATTGAAACATTGTAGGAGTGACACAAAAAGACCAAAAATCTATTTAAGCCATTCTTAACCATGAGCCAAAGGGAATATGAAGCTGCTACTAGTTACTGCATCAAGGTTAGAGAAGCAGAAAGAAGGTTTTTTTTTTATTATTGATTCTTTTTCTATGGTTTATAAACCTTTCGCAAGTTATTTAAATCCAGAAAATATTTTTAGTTTTTTTTTTTTTAAATATTTTCAGAATGTTTTTTTTATTTTTTTTTATTTTTTAGACAATAATGTTAAATTTAGTGATAAAAGTCTCAGTAATTAACCCATAACAAGGGGAAGAAGAGCTGGTTCCATATCTGTCCTAAAGATATTTGCACATAAGTGATTACAATGAATCTAACTGGAATTGGAACTCGGCTCTCAAATTAATTGTTCTGAGCCATTGCACCAACTTTGCAGCCAAGCTTACAGCACTTAGTATTTCCAAGTGGTCACCTATGTAGATAGTGACCAGGCTTGACATTGTTTAACTTCAGTAATCAAACAGGAACCAATGTTTCAATATGATATAGCCCTAAACCTGCAGAAAGAAGTCAGATAGGAAAAAAGTATCATTGAATTGTGAGGCTCAAACTCACTGCTCAATTGTAACAGTTTTAATGAGACAAGCTTGCTAACCATTACACCATATCAAGGTGCTCAAGTGAATGAAAGTCCAGTTCGAATAAAGTCTGAAAATGGACAACAACAAGAATAAGTTTCCTATTTTAATAATTTATGATGTATTTCCCTCCCCTAAAATCCTGGTACAATGGAAAATGGTGATGGTGATAATTGCAGGTGGGTGTGGGAAAATTGGTATGCTAAAGCATATCCACTCAAATTGCTCACTGTTATTGGACAGGTATCACAAGAAGCATACTCCTTGGTAGTGTTATCAAAGAGCAGATGGATGAAGTAAGCAATAATAAAAAAAACCACAGAAGCAATAAATTGGATGCTTTAGCATGTTCATTGGTTCAGATGAACAAAGCTTCCTGAAACAGAAGACATGTGTTGTACATGAAGAGACCTGGGACAAGCAGTCAGAGATAGCAGCAGATCTGCTTTGTTACTAAAATTTATTTCTAATTTCAATTCAAAAAGTTGAGTTATAAAAAAATTAGTGGAGTAATTTCAAGATGAGGAGTGATAAGCTAAACATTTCTTTGTTGGGGTTGGCAGCTAACTATACATGGGCATGCGCTTGCAGAAGTGGCTAGTATTCAGTGTAGTCAAGATGAAAAAATAAACACAGCTCTAAAGGATATTCAAACATCCATTGAGGAGGTGAGCCATTGAATGTGGCTTATAAGAACAATGAAAATTTACTGGAGAAATGATCCCCCAGAAGATCAAGTAGTAATTGACTTGTAATGAACCAGTCAAACCAACATGTAGGAATCTCACATCAGAGCAGATACTACACTCTGATCCAGGTGTATGGCCTATCATGTTAAATACACCGGTTCTCACTTGATCACCGAAGTTAAGCAACATTGAGCCTGATCAGTACTTAGATGGGTGACTGCTTGAGAATACCAGATGCTGTAAGCGTTTAGTGACGGATGTGCATTGTGGTGCAGTGAATATCTGCTCAGAAAGAGAAATCGGTGAGCCGAGTTCGAATTCCAGTTGAATACCCTGCATTCACTTAAGCACTGGTCCCTTCCCTCCAGTTATAGCTAAAATAACAAGGGTAGGACTTGGGGACCCTGCCCTTAAAAACAAATCCCAATGAATCTTGATACTCGAAAAGAAAAAAGTATTACTAGACACAAAACTTATATAAAAACAACAATAAATTGTTGAAAGAAAAAGGTATTACCAGCAATAAATAAATAAAAATTTAGTTGGCAATAAATGACCCACCAAGGTTGATATGCCATAAAAACAAAACAACCAACCAACCAACCAACACTCTGATCCTAAGTAGAAAAGTATAATGGCTGTGCATATAACCAACCAGAATAATGAGCAAGGTTATTACTAATTTTATTTCACCTTATTGTTTCTAGCAATAATAATGAAATTGCTTCAGCCAAAAACATTTGATGAAATAATAATCTTCTTTCTTCATTTCCTCCCAATTGACTTTGGGCCAAACTAAAGGTGAAGTAAGATTTTTGTTAATTTTTAATAATTTTGAAAAATGAAATCAAACATGGAGTGTAACATTCATGCGGTTGATGTTTCATCCAATATTAAGCTTATTGGTTAATTAGCTGCTTCCAGAGTTCGAATTTCAGTTGAATTCATTGCATTCACTTGTGCACAAATACTCTTGGGAAAGGTATTAATTTGTCTATTCTTCCTCCAACTATGGGTTAAATAACAGGACAGATTGGCTTCTATAGCCTTGGCTGGCAACCAGTCTACCATGGAAAGTAATGGTAGCCTACTGTGGGATAATCTTCTGCCCAGTCAGTCATGTTTCTTTCAAGACATGATCACCCAAGTGTGGGCCATGTATGGCACTTAACTGACTACAAAGATAGAATGCTCAATAATATACACATAGCAAATAAAAGGACTAATGTAACTCACCTTCACCTGAAGAAGACCAGACAATTTACTGAAATATTAAATAAAAAGAACCTATTGAAACTGATCCCCTACCACCAATATTGAATGAAAATGAAACTTTTCATCATTTTTTTAAGCTTTTTGCAAGGACACATTTCAAAAGCTAATCAGATACTATGAGACAGGAAAATCTCACTGGAAACAAAGAAAAGAGTGCTGGATTGCTATATGATATCTGTTCTCCTGTATGATAGTGAATGTTGGATGAAGGAGAGGGTTGAGTCAGCAGAAATGTAGTTCTACAGAAGAATGCTGAGGATACTATGGATAGAACAGGTGAGCAATGATGAGATGTTGGAGAGGATGAAAACGAAAAGGAAACTCATATTTAACATCAGAAAGAGACAGCTGAGATTCCTGGGACACATAATGAGGCAAGAAGGCTTAGAGAATTAAATCCTCACATGACAGATAAAAGGAAAGAGAGACAGGAGAAAGCAGTGCAAGGCTTGATAGGCTTGAACAAATGGATGGCGGAGCGAGGTTTGGGAGAGATACCAAGAGGAAAAATATTGAGAACGACAAGAGATAGTGCCAAGTGGAAGTCCATGATTGCCTATATTCTGAAGGGACATGCCACATGAAGAAGAAAGAAGTCACAAATCGAATTCGAAAGGACATTATTGTCCTGCCAAGAGTTACCAGATTTACCAAATAGAAATACAAGACATTTTGTTTCAATTTAAATGCAAATAATTTCTAATATTTTTCATCTATAGATTACTTCCATTTTATTTCAGTATACCATATACATGCAAATCAGAAATACTTTGTGTCTTGTGTTTCTTTTTGGAAAATCAGGCAGCATTGATCATGTTATAAATGAAAATATAAAGGCAGAAAATGATGTTCAAATTTCTTTTCTACTGCAATTTGACCTGATATGCAAAATAATTTAGCAAATGAGCTCATATACTGAGCATCTAAGTCTTTCTAAACTTAGTTTAGTAGAGTACAAAGTTAATGCTGCTTTCAGGTGTAAAAGGGCTGCTTGCCTTGAAAATCTGCATTCAAAATCCTTGCTTTTACCTGGGCTTGAATACTGACCACTGGCAAATATTAGGATACTTTATTTTTGTCAATTTTATTTTATTGCAAAATATATATTAAATAAAAAAACTTAACAAAAAAAAGTAATGTTTTCATGATTCATTTTTTTTTTCTTGGTTTGTTTTCACTTTGATTATATTTCCTTGTGTAACAAATTTTG
This sequence comes from Ascarosepion bandense, assembly GCA_037127315.1. Taxonomy (NCBI): domain Eukaryota; kingdom Metazoa; phylum Mollusca; class Cephalopoda; order Sepiida; family Sepiidae; genus Ascarosepion; species Ascarosepion bandense. Next base: position 126,576 of record JBBBDQ010029095.1, read on the forward strand.
TTAACTTCTTTGGTTGTATTGATTAATTGAATCCATCTTAGAATATGGCGGGTGATTAAAGCTGGTTACTTTGGTTATTGATTTATTGATTTACTAGATTGATTGGTCCTGGTCATAGCCCAGGGCTCTGAGTTGGGATTATTATTCTGTGACTCATCACTGTTCAACTTTGTGCAGTGAGGATTTCGGAAGTGTTTATGGATCACTATTTTCAAAGGCTGCTCTCGGAATAAGTTTTCTGGCTCTTTTCAGAGGAATAGCAATTTATTCATGTGAACGTTTTGGAATAAATTTTGGCTATTTGCCTGAGAGAAAGTAGGTTTGGCAAAACATTCTGACAGGGTTAGCATTATTTGTTCACAGTTGTTGGAATATATAAAAAAAATGAGCAAAATCCTTCAGGGAAAAAACATGATTACTTTATGAACCATTTGCAACATAAAAGCTAATTAGATAATTTTGTTGGTCTTTGGAGGATAAAAATATAAAGAAGAGAAATACAATAATAATAAAAATTGCAATGCTGAACTCTTTTTATAGCAATATACATTGATATAATTATAGTATGTTCTTTATATGATATTTGATATAATTTAAAATAATATATTAATATAGCCAGGGAATATAAACTTATTTATAAATGGAACTTTGTGTGTGTCTGTGTGTGTCCGTTACCTATAGACTCCGAAACGGCTGAACCGATTTTCTTGAAAATTTACACAATTGTACTATAAGTGTCTGCAAGTGTTCTTAGCTAGGTTTTTTGTCGAGGTACTCCCCGATAAATATCGAAAATCGATAATCAAAAAGATCGGGTTATAGAAGGAGTGGTCCGATTTTAATCAAATTTGATACACTCATAGACAAAGATATAAGAAACGATATTCAGAAGTTTCAAGGTTGCAGTTCTTACAATAGTGCAGAAAATCAATAATATATATATATATATATATATATAAAAGGCAAGATGTTTGTGTGTGTGTCTGTTTATCTGTCTGTATGTCCTTTATACAAATCCACAATTTTTATCCAATTCTCATCAAACTTCACACAAATATTCTTTAGACTGAGTTTGAGCTCCAGGACCATGGATTAGTTTTAAAGCTTTCATTACACCCGAGCAATGCCAGGCTATACTGCTAGTCTTTTTATAATAAAAACCACTGCTTCTTCTTACTTGGAGTAAATGCTATTATCATAGGTTAAATTAAATAAAGTGGCTATCCTAATTCACCTTGTATGAATATTTAATTGATATTAAAAGTTAATCTGTGATAATAGCGGGAAAGTTACTTGTAAAATTGCATTTTTAACATGGGACAATTTATTCTGGAAAGTTTATTAATAATATTTTAGTTAAAAATAAAATATCAACAAATCCTTCATCTTACACTATTTAAATTATTCAGACTATTGTCCTCATCTTTGTTGTCATTTTTTAACATTTCAGTCATTGAACACTCTGACCTTCTTCAGGTGCTAGGAATTTCAAACTGAACCCTTTTTTATTACGATCACTTGGAACGAAGATGAGGACTATAGTTTAAATAATGTAAATAGTGTAAACACTACCTCATCTCAGAAATATAGACAAATCCTTCATATTTGAACTTATTTTCATGTTCATTAGATGAAGCATTATCAGCCATTTTTATTATTCATTTAATTTAATCTTAAACTATGGATCAATGGTCCAAATAAAGTTGTAATAAAAAGCAACCAAAAAACCAATAATACTAGTTAAAATAAATAATAAAAATTGTTTATTTGTATCTTAATTTCCTTATTGGAATGATTGGGTAGTTACATTTGCTCACCATCTCAGTATATATATTCTTCTTCTTCTTCTATGTGCCCTGTCCCTTCAGGACGTAGGTGATCATGGCTTTCCACATTTCCCTTTCCCTGGTGGCTCTGAGCACACCTTCTCCTGTTACACCATACAATCCTCGTTCTGTCATCCACCTGATTAGGCCTTTCAAATATGTTAACTATTGCTTTCTTCTGTCTCTTTTTCCCTCTATCTGACCTGTTAGTATCAGGTTCTCCAGGCCCTCCTTCCTCATTGTGTGTCCCAGGAACTTCAGCTGTCTCTTCCTGATGCTCAGTATTAATTTCCTTTTTGTTTCCATAATTTCCAAGACCTCATCATTGCTCACATGCTCGATCCATGAGATTTGCAGCATCTTTCTGTTGAACCACATTTCAATTGCTTCAAGTTTTTCCTTCATCTTTGATGGTATTGTCCAGCATTCACTGCCATATTGAAGGATGGACATCATGTAGCAATCTGGTACTCTCTTCCTAGTTTCTAGCAAAATTGTCCTGTTTCTTAATACCTGTGGTGGAATTTTAACGTAACTGAAGACGGAAACAAAACCTCTTTAATAGGCTTTACAGAACTAATTTCGCAACACAAGAGCATGCAGTAAACGCAAGAGCAGGTAAACAAAATGCCGAAGAAAGAAAAGAACTCAGCCTTTTTAAAGGAAAAGGAACGTGTGCAAAATCACGTGCAATAGAAATTTTTACGAAAATATAACAATCTACCCCCACTAGTAAGAGAGATTGCAAGGTGGGTGTATATATTATTTTATTTTATTTATAAGTCCAGTCGCTGAACGGGTCTACGAATCCTGCTAGACCGCCGCGGGGGCAGTTCACTATTCGAAGGACTGGCAGGTCTCTGGGAAGGCTGATTCTCTATTTCCTCCGCATTAAGTGTAGTGTCAACTGGACTTGTTTCAATCAAACGGGCCGGGTCTGCATTTGCAAGGTCGGGTCGAGTATTCTCAGCAGGACCCTGATGTTCATCAGAGCATGGAAAACGAGCCAAATGTCTTAGCGTCACTGAATCCTCCCGGCCGTCATCATGCCGTATTCTTGCATGAGTAGGGTTGGCCTCGAGGAGTTCCACCACCTCTACGATCGGGTCATACTTGCTCCTGTTGCCAAACCGTTTCAGCAGTACCCTTCCAGGTTCGCAGAGCCAAACAGGTAAGGCAGTACCGGTAGAAGAGCGCCTTTCAAATTTGAACAAGCGTTCGTGGGGAGTCACATTTGTACTAGTGCATAGTAGGGAACGAATAGAATTTAAAACATCGAGCAGAACGTCCTGCCAAGCACTAAGGGGTAACCGTTTAGATTCCAAGGCCAATAATATTGAGTGCCAAATAACGCCGTTGTAACGCTCGCACTGACCGTTGCCTCTTGGGTTGTATGCAGTGGTGTTACTGTACCCAACCCCAAGTCTCGTCAGGAAATTTCTGAACTCCTCGGACACGAACGACGTTCCTCTATCAGAATAGATGAAAGTGGGGAGTCCAAAAATAGAAAAAATATTCGTCAAGCACTTGATTGCGGTTTGCGAAGAACAATCACGGCACGGGAATGCAAAGGGAAATCGACTGTACTCATCGACGATAGTAAATAGGTAATGACATCCTTTCGATGATGCCGGGACAGGCCCTTTGAAGTCTACAGAGAGGCGCTGAAAGGGAGCAGTAGAGCGGATTAGCGTATTATTAGTAGGGCTGGAAAATTGAGGTTTTATTTTTGCACAAGTTGTACACTCGGATGTCACGCGCCGAACTTCATCAATTGAGTATGGCATATTTTGTGATCGTATAAAGTGCCAAAAACGTTGAACCCCAGGGTGTATTAATGAACTGTGTATGGTCCTTAGCTCCTCCAAGGAGGAAGCAGCAGCACCACACACTCTCGACAAAGCATCGGCAACGGTGTTTTCACTTCCGGGACGGTGTTTTATATCGTACGAGAACAGGAGAAGCTCCATTTTCCACCGAATGATTTTATCATTTTTAATTTTTCCTCGGTTAGCTGGCTTATACATAAAAGATACGGCTTGCTGGTCTGTTATGATAGTAAAGTGCTTCCCAACAAGGAGGTCCCTCCATTTTCGGACACATTCAACTATCGCGTAAGCCTCTTTTTCAACTATGTGTAGTCGTATTTCAGATGGGTTTAATGATCGGGAAAAGAATGCTACAGGCCTATCAGCCTGTAGGAGAGTGCCTCCTATAGCTTTCTCTGAGGCATCGGTTTCAATAGTAAATGGTAGTTCATCGTCGATAACCTTTACAGATGATTCGGCAACGTCTTTCTTAAGTTTTTCGAAAGAATTCACAACTATAGGAGGCATGGGAAATTGTTTATTTTCAACCAGGGGACGAATTTTGTGTGAATACTTAGGTATCCATTTCGCGTAGTAAGAAAACATACCAAGGCACCTTTTTAACGAATTTGAATCCGAAGGAGGAGGCATTTGCAAAAGAGGTTTCAAACGCTCAGGGTCAGGTTGAATAGTTCCGTCACAGATTTGGTATCCAAGCAAATTGATAGAACGAAGCGAAAACTTTGATTTTTCTCGGTTTATTTCGAGGTTGTATGTTGAGGCAGCCTTTAAGAAACGTTCCAAGTTAGCGTCATGCTCCTCTTGAGTTTTACCACAAATAGTAATGTCCCCGGTGTAGTTTCAAAAACGGCATTCCGAGTATAATGTCCATACAGGAGTCAGGAAGCACAGTAAGGTCAATCTCTTTATATTCATTTAGTTAATTCTCTGCAATGTGACAATTGTGTATAGAAAAGTAGTCAGAAGATCATACACATATGAGGGAATGACAGCTTGAGTTGCCTTTACTTGAGTTCTCTTCATGTCCCAAGCTTGTCCACTCTGTCTGCTTTGACCTTGGAAAACACATTCTTATACTGCTGAGTTTCACCCAATTACTTCATTTTTAGGCAGACTGTGGTGGAATTCAACTGTCATAATATGAGTTATCTCCCATAGATAAGTCCTCTCTAATAAAAAAGATAAAAATTTAGGTACTTCCGCCCCACGGCACTTCAGTAATAAAATGGTTAGGTTAAAAACCTTACCCTGCCTTCTGTGTCAGTTCTTAATGTTCCATCCGTTTTAATCCAAGTATGAAGAATACCATTTCATGGTGGCAGCGACGGGATTTAAAAGAAATACCCACAAACAAAATGAACGCAAGGAAAACGGAGAATTAAAAAAAAAAAAAAACATCGTCACACAACAAGTCGTGTCTCTAAACGCACATGGTGACCACAAGCGCCATATTGAAAAAAAATAAAAAATAAAAAAATAAAAAAAAATAAACAAATAAACAAAAGTGGATACACAAGGAAGTGCGGAAACCCCAAACAAAGTAAGTTCGCCAATTTAATTCCTATATCATTATTCAAAAAAAAAAAAAAAAAATTGTTATTAGAATAATAATAATACAAAAAAAAAAAAAAATGAATACAAACACATGCGAGAAACCCCTTATGCACTGGGACTCGGAAAATCTGGTTGACTCGTTCAGATTTTTCAAGCAGCGGTGTTCACTATATTTCTCTGTAAACAGTGTTCCCGTCGAGAAGCAGGTAGACTATATACTACTGCTATCCGGCGAGGAAGGACTCAGGCGATATAATGCTTGGACGTTCGATAATGACTCCGACCGGACGGACCCGGAAATTATTTGGAAAAAATTTTGAGGAACAGTTAGAGCCTCAAGTAAACTGTCGAATAGAACATTTCTACCTTTGTAAATTTAAACAAAAACATACTGAAAGTATCGACGACTTTGTGGCGAGGTGCCGACTACAGGCAAAAAAATGCAGGTTCAGAGACACTCAGGAAACTGAAGAACGTATCATAGAGCAGGTAATTACTGGCACAAAACACCCGGAGTTACAGAAACTTCTGCTGTCGAAAAGCATGGATATTCCGCTTCGAGAAGTCCTAAATTGCAGACGATTGCACGAAGCATCCCTCAACCACATGAAGCAAATGGCTGAAATTGGAGGCGACCGACAAGAAATAAACGTAATAAAAAAAGCCAGTGTCGACGGTGTGGAACCACTCACCAAAAAGAAAAATGCCCAGCCTGGGGCACTACATGCTCAGCGTGTGGAAAGAGAAACCATTGGGCAAAAATGTGCACTAACAAAAATGAGAGCACACGAAAATACAGCCAAGCAAGGGCGACACACAGCCAAAAACAGACACAAGAAAAAAAAAAAAACGAAACAACAGAATATATTCAGTGAACTCCGAGCCTATGGAGATGTATAGAGAATTTGAGCAGTTAAGCTTTGATGCTATTCAGCAGCCAAAAGATGAGCGGACTGAAATCATCACAGAGCTAAAAATAAAGCTTCCTGACCGAACAGGCACCCATCTACTCAAGGCAAAAGTGGACACAGGTGCAGAAGGAAATACGCTTCCCCTGCGAACATTTCGTAACATGTTTCCAGACAGAGTTGATGACTTAGGAAAACCCATTCCAGGCTCCACAAAAAAAGAGCACACCATTCTGACGGCGTACAACGGCTCCAACATAATACAGCACGGATCAATTTGCATACAATGCGGACACAAAGACAAGTGGAGAACTCTAAAATTTTTTGTAGTAACAACAGAGGGTCCCACCATAATAGGACTACCCTCCCTCAGAGACTTGGAGCTGATAAGCCTCCACTGCACCATACAAAAAAAGAAAGATCCGATTAACTCCGTCGACGATTTAAAAAATGCTTATGCAAGTCAGTTTGATCGCATAGGACATTTTAAAAATGACTATCATATAGTCCTAAAACCCGATCATCATCCCGTGATACATGCACCAAGAAAATGTCCCATCCATCTGAGAGATGAAATTAAAGAGGAACTAAAATCAATGGAAACCCAAGGCATCATCAGGAAGGTCACCGAACCGACTGAATGGGTCAGTAGCATAGTATACGTTCGAAAGAAGAACGGAAAACTGCGTCTATGCCTCGACCCAAAGGATCTGAACCGGGCAATAATGAGATGCCACTACAAGACTCCCACACTTGAAGAGCTAGCGCACAAGCTGTCTGGCGCTCAGCACTTTTCAAAACTCGACGCAAAGAATGGGTATTGGTCCATACCACTTGATGCAGAATCCCAAATACTAACAACGTTTCACTCACCATTCGGAAGATTCTGTTTTCAGAGGATGCCCTTTGGTCTGGTAATGTCCCAAGATGTATTCATCCAAAGAATGGATATGATCCTAGAAAAATGCCCAGGTACCATTGGACTCATTGATGACGTTATTGTATTTGGAAAGACGAAAGAAGAGCATGATAGCAACCTACACAGGCTTATGGAAGTGGCTCAAACTGAAGGATTATGTTTTAACAGCGAAAGATGTGCAATCGACCAAAAGCAGATTAATTTTTTTGGCGCAATGTACAACAAGGACGGCATAAAACCAGATCCTAATAAAGTAGAAGCGATAAAGCAACTACCAAGCCCTACTAATGTCACAGAGCTGCAAAAAGTATTGGGAATCATCACGTACTTAGCATCCTTCATCCCACATCTATCTGACCTAACTGCACCCCTGAGAGATCTGTTAAAGAAGGAATCAGACTACCAGTGGACTACCAGTCACCAGAAGGCAATGCAAAAAATTAAGGACGTGATATGCAAAGAAATGTCACTCACCTATTTTGACCCGTCCAAAGATACAAGCCTACAAGTAGACGCCTCAAACAAGGGTATAGGTGCAGTCCTCTTGCAAGAAGGAAAGCCCATTGCGTTTGCATCGAAAGCTCTAACAGAAACAGAGCAGAGATATGCCAATATAGAGAGAGAGCTGCTAGCAGTTGTTTGGCTGTGAACGCTTCAAGACATACCTGTATGGGAGCAAATTCCAAGTAGAAAGCGATCACAAGCCATTGGAAATGATCAGCCTGAAGAATCTAGTCGCAGCTCCACCTCGTTTGCAACGCATGCTGCTGCGCCTCCAGGAATACGACCTAACCATCGTATATCGCCCAGGCAAGGATATGAACCTGGCAGATGGATTCTCCCGGCTACCAAACAAAAAGGCCAAAGAGGAAATCAACCTCAACATAAGAGTAGACTTCGTGCAATTTTCAGCAGAAAAACTATCACAGATAAAACACGCAACACAAGCGGACCCCATACTCTGCGAGCTGAAAGAAACCATCGTACAAGGTTGGCCCGACACCTTCAGGGAAATCAACAAAAATCTACACCCCTACTGGTCCTACAGAGATGAGCTGGCTATAGAAAATGGAATTCTCATGAAGAGCGGCCAAATAATTATACCCAAAGTCATGCAACCTGAAATCCTGCAAAAAATCCATTACGGCCATCAGGGAATGGAAAAATGCAAACTCCGAGCAAAAAGCTGCATTTTCTGGCACAACATCAACAAGAACATAGATGATGTTGTACAACAATGTGCCATATGTCAACAAAATCAAAAGGCACAGAGTGCAGAACCAATGATGCCACACGAGATCCCAGTGAGGCCATGGCAAATAGTAGCCACAGACCTTTTTCACAGTGAAGGACGCAATTACCTGCTAATGGTGGACTATTATTCCAAGTTCCAATTTGTGAGGAAGGTAAAGGAATTCTCCAGCCAGGAAGTAATTAGACTAATTAAACAAATCTTTGGAGAACAAGGGATCCCGGAGAGAGTTATTAGTGACAATGGTCCGCACTACAACTCTAGCTTATTCAAGCAATTTGCAAAGGAATGGGGATTTAAACACCTCACATCATCCCCTAGATATCCTCAATCCAATGGACTAGCAGAACGCTGCATACAAGCCGTTAAATCTGCAATGCAAAAAGTGGCCTCAAGCAACCGAGACCTAGATATGGTATTGCTGTGTCTACGGTCAACCCCCATTGACCATGCAATTCCATCCCCGGGTGAATTGCTATGGAACAGAAAACTCGTAGGCAACTTACCCATGAAATGTCCCAACAATTCGACCCAAAAAGAAGAAATAGCATCGCGCCTATATAAAAGGCAATCATACCAAAAAAATCGATACGATCAGCACACCAAAGTGCTGCCAGAATTACATGAAGGACAACCTGTTCATGTATATGATCCGGACTCCAGCAAATGGTCCCCTGCTGTCGTCACACAGAGATGCGTCGAACCACAATCATACACGGTGCAGACTACATCAGGAAAGTCTCTTCGTAGAAACCGTAGACATCTAAGGACAGATAAGTCTACAACGAAGTCGACCCCAGAATCAAATGACGAACCATCAATCAGTATACCAATGGATCGCATGGAAGATACCAACACCACAACATCTAATAGTAGACCCATCACAGAAACACCACACAAAACACCAAACACTCATCCCGGAACTCATAAAACATCCAGATCTGGTCGAATAATCAGACCACCCAAGAGATATAGCTATGATGAAAACAGCCCTTAATTGGACAATTACACTACTGCATATAGTGTCACAGTTCCTGTGTTTTGACTGTTGTTTTTTTTCTGTATGTTCCTTTTTAGAAAAAAGGGGATGTCATAATATGAGTTATCTCCCATAGATAAGTCCTCTCTAATAAAAAAGATAAAAATTTAGGTACTTCCACCCCACGGCACTTCAGTAATAAAATGGTTAGGTTAAAAACCTTACCCTGCCTTCTGTGTCAGTTCTTAATGTTCCATCCGTTTTAATCCAAGTATGAAGAATACCATTTCATCAACTTCTGGAATGCTTCCTTTGCCATGCCAATTCGCCTTCGGATCTCTGTCACACATTCCGTCTTCTGTTATAATGCTTCCCAGAGGTGAAAACAGACAAGAATCTGTATAGGCATTTATGAGAGGACATTTTATCAACATATTTACAGAACATGAATGCAACAATAATTTACTGAAACAGATACACATTAGCAGACATTAAGCGTCTTACTTGGTACTGAACTTGGCCTTGTAGCAGTGATTTTGCACAGCTGGTAAGCAAAAATGGTAAAACATGTTTTTGATGAAATAACTCAAACTGGCAAGGTAACTTCATTTTCAGATTGCTAGCCAGTTTGCCATGTCATTCGTCTCTTACTACTTGACATGTGCATAAATGATATCTGTATCAAGAGTGGACAACCATGTTTTGTCAACTGAATTATCATTCAAATAGTTTCCTGCTCTTCAGAAATTGAACCTGAGACTGATATCAAAAAGTGATGTCAACTGTTAAGTTAAACTTAGTTTTGTCTCTATATTTAAAAAACAGTCAGTTTTAATAGAACAAAGACTATGTTGAAATGTTAGAAAAGATTGACATACACAGAAAATTAAACAAATATTCTACAAGCTTTATTGGAAACAATTGGCTTTCTATCCAAATAGATTATGAAGTGAGTACACAAAATTAGAACATTGAAACAAGGAACCAATATGCAACAAAGGGTTAATTGACTTTTATTTTAGGATCCAACATGGTTTTATTAATTCACTGGATATATTTAACCTGGACAGAAACATGATTACAGAATTAGAATACCTTCTTTTATGTGCTTGGTCCCTTTAAGACATCTTCCTGCCCGTTGTAGCACTTAATATATTTTGTCTTGTTATTTCTTTCAAACCCTGCTCAGCCATTCATTTGCTTAAGCCCATCAAGTATGTCACATGCTGTTTTCCCCTGTCCCTCTCGTGAATATAGGATTCTCCAAATGCTCTTCCCTCATCATGTGTCCTACAAGAATTTATGGTCAGCAGACATAACCATGACAATATATGCTAGAAAGATGATGATAATATGTTGGTGGCAGATTAAAGGGAAAAACTACCAGAGATACAAAACAAGGTAGTTGTGAAGAGAAATAAAACAAAAAAAAAAACAAAAAAGAATGATCACAAAGTATAAGAATTAATTATGGTGACTAAATGAGGTAGCTTATTTTACACATTGCTGAAATTCATCTATCTGATCAATGTTCTAACAAGTCCCAGTGTGACACAAAAATTCAAAAGGACAGTCACATAGTTAAAGACAGTTTTCAGGAACTGAGTAAGGTACTAAAAATATCCAAAAGAGCGTGAAACAGCTGTGTGGTGTCTGCTTTCCAATGCAGTGGTGTCAACAGGACAATTTTATCACAAATGAAGAAAAGAGTTCAAGCAGCAACAGTTTGCCTAACAAAAAGAAAATGCAGTTAAGGCTTTTTGGGACACATAACAAGTGAAAAAAAGGTTTAACTAATTTGACAACTATAGGGCACATCAAAGACAAGATAAAAATTAGATGCGGTTGAAGAGAAAAATAAAGATAAAACATACTGCCCAGTGCAGGGACTAAGCTCACATTATTCAGTCAATCAGCTAGAGATTTTAGCTTTTAATTGAGATGTCACCCCTGTTGACTGGAATATATTCATCCAGTGGAGTGACATAAAATCCGAGGCTTTTTCTTTCAGTATTTATTTTGTCTGTTATCTGGAGAAGATTTGTCACACCTGTTTTTGTTTGTTACCTTCATTTCTTTCTTTTCTTTTTTTTAAATACATTTTCTTTGTATATTTTTCTTTCTTATCATGGGTTTTATTTTTATTAAGTAAATAAAAATCATGTATATGTACACTACCGTCCATAATTATTAAGCCACTCTAGTTTTAAAAAAATGATGTATTTCATACTATTTTTAGTATTTATTGCCAAGTGGATAATTCTAAATGAAAATAGAATGTTTTTTTTGTTATTATTACTTTGCAAAATTTTGCAAGGCAGCCAGGAAGCCTTTGCTTTGGCCAGCCAATAAGAAGAAGAGACTAGCATGGGGAAGAGAGCACAAAACCTGGACACCAAAACAGTTCATTTGATGCACATGTTATTGTACAGTATTAGCAAAGAACAATTCTATTTTCATTTAGAATTATTCACTTGGCAATAAGTACTCAAAATAGTATGGAATACATCATTTCTTTTAAAAAACTGGGGTGACTTAATAATTATGGCCAGTAGTGTACATTATGGTGTAATGAATAATGGCTCAATGGGAAATCGGAGAGCCAAGTTCAAATTTCAGTTGGGTTTGCTGCATTCAGTTATGCACAAATACCCTTGGGAAAGGTAGGAATTATCTCTTCTCCTTCTAGATATATGTTAAATAGTAGGACAGTCTGGGTTTTATAGCCTTGGTTGGTAACCAGTCTACCATAGAAAGAGATGGCAATCTACTCTAGGAAAATTTTCTACCTAGTCAATCATGAGTCAAGAGAGACCTGATTGTCCAAGTGTACATCACATATGGCACTTAACTGACTGATATTTTTTGTCGCTAACTCTGCATGTTTATAAATATTGGATATTAGGTTTAGGATTACACCAACAGAGTGGTGATTTTCTAACTCAAGCTTAAATTGTCCAGCATTTATTGCCATGTAAAAGGAATGATGTTATGTTACAGTTCAGTACTCATTTTTTTTTGTTTCTAATGAAAATTTTCTGTTTCTTAATACTTTGCTTAGCTTTTGGGAGGCACTATCACATTTCTGTACTTTTTATCCTGTATTAAAATGGTTCCCAGATATTTGTCTTGTATGCCAAAGAGAAGCAAATCCAATCTTCTTTCTCACCATGGTTCTTCCCAACCTAATTACTTTTAAGATGACTTCATCCATTGCCCAACAGCTGAAAGGAAATTATGAAATCTTAAAATTTTAGACATCAGATCTTAAAAAGAAAACACCAGCCAATTTCTTTGGGGAATTTCACAGAAGGTAAAAACATAAAGTGAATCTTTCTGCTTTCTTTTCTTGTGAATGCAAAGGAAGAAAAAGAAATTTTTGCTCTGAGGTTGATAGAAATTTAATATATTAGGAAAAATATTAAAACTGTATGTCATGTCAGAAAAGTGGTTGGTTTATTTGTTTTGCTTACTAGATTAAATTGTTAAAAGCATGTGTCAGTTTTATAAAAAGAATCACCACTTTACCTTTTGGACTAAATTTTATATTTGACATTGTTTTGAGCCAGGTTCTTTCATATTTTTACTTAATTTTTTTTATTTCAGATGCAAATTTAGAAATGTCCTACCATATGTCAGCGAAAATTTCACTTTATTTAATTATAAATATAGTTTAAATATATGGAAAAAAGAAAATATCATTTTAAAATAATATCCATTGGGTCTAAAGAGTAATGTTTCTATCAAAGTGAATTCATTCAATTTTTATGCAAGAGTTGAATTAAAGTTTCACAATAAAAATCTTTTGATAATTGTTTGTGATTTTGAATGTTGAAATATTTTATTTATCATATTATAGGGAATTGTTGGTTGGGTTTACAGATGAGTCTTTGAGTAGACATTGGTTGAATTTATAATTGAGACTATGCATAAATGTTAGTCTGATTTGCATTTCAGTC